>JAIPRM010005276.1:0-20860 GCA_025469315.1 Stegophylla sp. TES_Ste_2020 | reverse complement strand
AATTGATCAAATCTCTTTGAAATTTTTATGAAATCTTCTCTTCACTATTTTTAGTAGTTGGTGAAAATTTCAAGTCCTGTGCTGCATTATTTTAGAAGTTATGTCAAAAAGTAATTTTCAATTTTACGGAAATTGTGGTAATCTGTCAATCTAACTGACCTGGGTGTAGTGATAAGACAATATAATGTAAATGGATAATGATAAGACAAGATAATGTAAATAGATAATAAAAGTTCAGTTGAATCATGACACTGAGGAATTTGAATTTCGATGGTGAGCAGCAAAAATATTGTTTTTTAATTTTCATATTTTTTAAAATAAAACACGAACAAAATATGTTAGATAATATAATTTTATTATTTTAAAATGGGAGAACATCATATTTATTATTATTATAATACTTTTACAGATTATTATAATTAAAATAAAACATTGTCTTTAATAAATATATGTTGTTATCCTACTTAAAATTTGCAGTCATTATTTTAATTTATAGTAAAAATATAACATTTATCACAATATTATGCAGTCTTTGCACACAGTTTAATAACAAAATGAATGGTAAAATAAACAGTATTAAAAGTAATTAATAAATCTTAAAATGTATCGCTTCACATTTTTTTTTAAACATGCTTACATAAAAATAACAATATTTAAAAATAAATTATGTATAAAAGAATCATTTAAAATTAAAAATGTATAACAAATAACTTATTAAATAACTTATCACACATTATTAGCAGTCTTTACTTTAAATCATAGTAAAAATATAATGTTTATCACAATATTATGCAGTCTTTGCACACAGTTTAATAAAAATTTAAGGCATAATAAACAGTATTAAAAGTAATTAATAAATCTTAAATTTTTAAACTCGCTTCACATTTTTTTAACATGTTTTCATAAAAATAACAAAATTTAAAAATATTTAAAAATAAAGTATGTATAAATTAATTGTACCTATATATAATTAAATATAAAAATACATAACAAATAACTTATTAAATTACTTATCCCACATCGTTAGCAGTCTTCATTTTAAATCATAGTAAAAATATAATGTTTATCACAATAATATGCAGTCTTTGCACATAATTTAATAACAAAATTAAAGGTATAAAAACAATATAGTAGTAAATAAATCTTAAATTTTAAAATGTATTACTTCACTATTTCTTTTAATATGTTAACAGGATAAAAAAAAAAATGTATAAAAGAATCATTCTTATATGTCATATAATAAAACAAAAACATAAAAATTCATTACAAATACATTTATTAACTAACTTACTCTACCTATTGTAGACTTTGCTAATAGCTACAACTTCAGTCTTATATCAAGCACATTCATTTAAAAATGTATCTGTTAGACCAATATTTTCTACTATATCAGTAGAAGTAACTGATACTGGTAAACTATTCCAAAAATTTGCCCTATTTTCTGGCATCAATGATAATAATTTTGAGATGATTTCATTTTTTTTATTTATACACACACCTCTTGGCTGATAAATTTGTTTCGGTTCATAAGTATTAGCATTCTTTATGAATTTCTTTTGTAAAAATTCTATTTCTTTAAGTTCTTTTTCATCAACATTGGTTGAATATAACATTGTTGTTGAATTTTTTTTAAATTTGACCAAAACTACATTTTGTAGTTTTTGAGAGGATCAGAATGAATGTTGGTTGTTCTTTTTTTACTAGTCCATTTAAAAAATGTTTTTTGATCAATGATACTTAAGTTTTGCCTACTCTCTTGAATTGTCTTTTTCAAATCATCATAGTCATAGACGTTTCTGATTTTTCTCTCTATATTACCATGTATACCATCAGCACACATATGCGTATGCCCTTTGGTTAAGTACTTAATTGTAATACTTTCAACAGTATTATGAGTGGAGTTAAATGTACAAACTAAAGCAGTGAATAAGATCCAATTTTTATTTTGTCCGAAGCAGTTATCTGCCCAAAATATGAAATCTTTCACATCTCTTTCCTCTTTTATTAAGGCTAATATGGCATCTGTTATATTTTCATCTTTTCTGCTTGCTATACCTTCATGCTAAAGCACACAGTACCCTTTACCTTTTGGTTTTAATGAGACAAATGTCTCATTAAAAACAACTAAGCGACTAGTAAAGAAACTAGTTTTTGATTCTGGTAGAATAGGAAGTAACAATACTTTTTGTAAATCCATTGAGTATACTCTAATTGTAGTGCAGCTTATATCTATATTAGCATCTTCTTTGTACATCTTATGAGCTTGATATGCTTTGAACTTGTGTTCTTCCAATTTGTTTTTAATAACTTCTATATCATTTTCATTTTCCAAATTTTCAATTTGATTCTTAAACATAGAACAATCTTCACACATATCAGAATTTGGTTTTTTTAATGATATATTTAAACTTTTTAGGACATTTCTGTACAATTCTAGAGAAATTAACTTCCCATTTTTTGAACAAAAATCATTGTACATCATACTCACAGATAGTTCTCGAGGTAAATATAAAGTATTTGGAGCATTGTGTCTTCTATAATGGTTTATACACGGTTTATATGATTTAATATGATTAATTATATATAATTTCTCTGTCAAATGTTCTCAAATTATTATTTTCACCCCTATAGTCTTTCACAGTTGAAAGACAAGGGGTATCACTTTTTAAATACTTGCAAAGTTCGGTTATAACCGAATCATTTGAGTAGCCAAAAGTACACAGAAAAGTTGATTTACACACTTTTAATTGATTATTGTTTGCACTCGGTAGATAAAAAAAACGAGATTGATTTCTTATTGTTGAACTAGATGTAGTTGATCGACGTTTAACTAGTTTTATAACTATACATTTTGCTAAAAATCTCCTCCTTTCAGTATAACTTTGTGCCCAAAAATCTGACCAAAGACCTTTTCTATGAGTTATTGATAGATCACTATGGCGACATTGTTGTCTACATGTTTCTTTACATGTTATATCTTTAAATGAATGTTTAACCTTGGCTTTTTCTCTTTTAATACCTTCTTTATTCAACCTCTTTTTCTTTAATTCTGAAGGACTCAATTTTTTTTATTAGTTGGAATTGGTATGTCCAATGGAAAATTTACTATTGATTCATGATTGTTTTTATTGATATTTGGACCACTCACAGAACCTAAGGATACATCTAGGTTCAATTCACCTATAGAATCTATATTCATATCATTACCAATTAAAAATGTGGGATCCAGCATTTCATCATCAAATACCTCAAATGATTCATTAGAATTATCATCTTCGTTTTCTAATTGCATAGGAGCTGATTCATTTTTGTTTAAGGAACTTGCAGGGTGAAGAATATAATAGTCGTGGTCATGTAAAGCAAATATACTAAAAAATTATAACAAAGAAATAAAACAAATCTTTATAATATGCAAAAACTTAATTTTTATGTTATATACTTACTATTTATCCACATTTCAAATTAGTATAATAATAATAATAATAACTAAGAATAAAAAAAATGAAAAACGATTGTTTTTTAAATAATTGTACTATGTAAAATGTAAATAGTAAAATCAATGGTATGTGCAACGTATATGTTGAGATACTGACCCGCAGTGTCTTTTGCCTATTGTCGGTAATATACAGATGGGAGGTTTGATTATAATATGCGCTATAATTCTACGAATTACGAATTCATTCAATATTCGATGGAAGGGGAATGTACCACGTACTGTCCCGCGAACAACATAAATGTACATAAATATACGAGTTAAGAGTTTTGGTTGTTGGTCGGCAGTAGGTTCTTTTTGTTTAGTATTAGTGTTATTATTCGGTATTGATGAGGTACTACTTAAAATAATTTTTTTTAAACATATTTGACTACCTGAATTACTCACGCTTCACCACAGGTAAAATGTAATTAGATTTTTTAGTTATGGTTTATTTGGTTTAAAAATCATTACAATTATTGAGTGTTTCCATACAATAATGAATCAAATGTTTTAAAACTGAAATGTATAAAACAACTTGGTGAAAAGTCAGCAAAGAACAAACGAGCGATATAGATATAGGTATACTGTAAGCTATGAACATACAACTGTAATATTAAAATAACCAGAACAATCATCTCAATAACATCTAGAGACTAAATGCTTTAAATTATGAACAAATTTAAATCCACATATTAGTGAATATTAACAAAACCTGAATTCCCTAATTTATATTATACCATAGAGTAAAATAATTACCCTTTATATTACATATAGTTAAATCGAGTCGGTTTATTTCATTTTATTTTATTGGCGTTTTCTAGCTTGCACGAGTGTGACGATTACGAGCTGTGTAAGTAATACGCGTCTATAGACACTAAATTAAAATATATGTATAGATTTTTCTTTATTCACCTGTATTTAAGCTACGAAGAAAAACAATATATTTACATTTGTTGAACATTTCGCAGCAATATTATGGTACAAAAGTAATTTTGTGATACTTTATAAAGATAGTTAAAAAAACTGAAAATTTTCACATGAAATCCTAAATTGTGGACACTTTCAGATCTTGGAGCGATGGCAACGTTTTTTATAATTTATCTGAAACCCATAACCAATTTTTTACATTTTGGATATTTCCGATTTAATTCCTCAATATTCTGATTTTGAAGCTTAAATGACTGTACTATTTAATTTACTTTGTATTTGTAATATAATGAATAATGAAAAGGAAAAAAAAATTTATACTTAGCTCATTGGGGTGTTCTTCGCACATCGGGTGGGATACTCTTGACGGGTGTATTGAATTTTAAAGAAACGATAAATCATTTCTTCAATAAAACGATTCTGAACGGAGCTTCAACTAATACACAATAATAATTATCAGTTTTGAAGAATTGAAAATAAATGGTGAACTATCAATTATTTTGTTGTATACAATATTTACAAAAAACGAAAATTGATTTTCATTTATTCACATACACCTAATGAATACTCCATAAATAATTTCAAAGTACAATAAAAAATAAGCGTAATAATAAAATAAAATAAAGTGGCTATAATTCTTATCGTAAATTAACATTTATGCACTGTAACATAATTTTTACTAATGTTTACCGTGGCGCATCTAGTCAGTCATGCTTAAAAAAAAAAAATGTAAAAAATTCGGATTCCCGGGGAATGAAGTGAACTTAGCACTGTCGTGTGATAGGCCGACCGGGTAAATATTGCACCACACTATATCGCTTGACCTTGTAGTGAAATAGTAGGTATTTAGTATAATAACAGAAAATATTGAATTTCTAAAATAGAATAAAATAATTAAAAAATTATTTTTGCCTGTGGAATTTAATTCACACCATTGTATTCAGCGTCGAAAAATACATAAGATGCGATAAAACATTATCATCCTTCAGCAGCCAAATATTTATAATTTATAGATATTTTATAATATCTGTCTATATTTTATACGATTTTTTTTCAATCAAACTAAATTTCAAAACAATCAGTTTAGCCAATTTTCTATTACGTACATTTAATTTTAGTTAAAACTAACGAATTTTGTCAAAATTCTAATTTCAAACGGGTATATATATATATATATATATATAAAGTTAACTAATGATTTTCGAGATTTTTCCATGTCAATTAGACATATGTCAGTGAGATCATAATAAATTTTCAAGTCTTTACATCAAAAATCAAAAATTTTATTGCATAAAAACTAACAAAAAATGAGAAATTCCCAAAATTTTCAAAATGCTGTACTTAACTCAAAATTGAACAAATCTTTTTGAAATTTTCATGAAATGTTCTCGTGACTATTTTTAGTAGTTGGTGAAAGTTTCAAGCTCCTAGCTGCATTATTTTAGAAGTTATGTCAAAAAGTAATTTTTAATTTTAAGGAAATTCCGGAAATTGTATATTTTTCCGTTTTTTATCAATTTTTCGACAGATTTTTCCCGTTTTTGGAAAAAGCTGAACTTAAATTAATACAAAATAATATTAATTATTGATTAGGTTATGTTTAACTAATGTTATTTAATAATGTTGTGTATTCTATGATTATGTGTATGAGCATAAGTTGTGTGTGAGATAATAAATGTTTTTATAAAAATGAAAAAATGCTTAAGTGTTCACAGAAAAAAAAAACACAATTAACATCATTATAAAAACACTAGCTGCTTCACTTTGTTCTGAATCTAAAATGCATGAGCATAGGCAGCATACTAAAATATGTAGTGCAAGACTCCATTTAGAGATAATTAAACATGTAGCAGGTATAATTTTTTACCAAGCTCCATTCAAAATAGTTTGAATGCAATGCATTATCATTGATTTCAAATTAAAAACAACAATCATTTTCCAGAAATTAGATCACATTAACTGAATTATAATATAAAAAAAAACCATAACATATAAATCAATAAAATACTCTATTAAATTATTAATATAACATGTACATGAAAGCAATAACTAATTTTTATTTCTAAAAATTGGATATAATGATAAGTTGTTATATTAAATTTCGTAAATATCATTATAAAATAAAAATTAACTTGATATAAAATTAGTATAAAAATGAATTTTAATGAAACTTAAAAATTATGATGATAAAAAATAAATGTTTTTTTCTATTTATAATGTGTAAACATTTAGATCTAAAAATTAAAAAAATTTGAATGCTACTTATTAAAAACAAAATAAATTTTTAAAAACAGTTAATAATATACCTTAAAAAAATATAGTACTATTTTTTGATTTTGAATAAAAATTCATTAATACATATAAGACTTTCTTTGTCAATTTATAATTAACTTAACACATTATTAGAGTAACAATAGTAAAAATAAACATACAGCAGTAGCAGCACCAGAATGCAATAAAGAATTATATTCAATTCCAATTTTCTGAAACGAAAATATATACATTACATAACTAAATGTAATCAAAATAACATATAGAAAAAACACAATTATTGCAAACATTTTAAAAGAATAACGTGGAAAAAACTACCTAAGTAGTTAAAACAATTAATATACAAATTTATCAGAGCAAATTCTATCATTTTTAAATAGAAAATAAATACAAATTTCTATAAATGTTATTATTTTTATCAAAGTTATCAATTGTAAGGAACTTGTTTGATAATATTTGATCATATTGTAAACAATCAAAAGCCTAAAAAAAGTGTACAAGTAAAAAGATAGCAGTTAATTTAAATGAAAAATAAAAGATTAATTATTGTTTATTTTTAAGGTTTTTGCAACATTTATTTTAATGGAACTTTAGTATGATTATGTGAAAATGCATACATTGTTATTTGGATAAAAAAACTACAAAAACAGAGGAAAAAGCTATGAGACTCAAATATTAATTTGTTTGTTGTAACAAATCATTTGTTGAAAATATTTTTTCTTTAATAATATAACAGTTAATATTTTGTTAGGATTCAATTTCTCAGTTTTTTATAAATCCAAATATATAAAATGAAGCTGTAAAGATTGAAAAATAAAATTAATTACTAAAATACAAATTATTAATTATTTTTTTAAATATTTTTAATATTATTCCATAATTCTGTTTAAATGATATTTTTTATATAAAATAAATTTATAAAATAGATAACAAATTAATGAAGGGGATCTTGAACAATATTTGTATAAAAACGTTTGAATTCAATTCTAACCAATTTTATAATAAGAGATAAATTATAACAAAAAATATAGCTTTCCTACTGAAACTTCACATTTTAATGGTTTTAGGTAAAAAATATTTTTAAGACAGGTAATACTGTCACTAATATCTACTTGCATTTAATGTTGCTTTAATGAATTTTACTTACAATATACTTATTCTACAATATTACTAATTAATATCAAAATATACCTTCTTTATTAGTATTTATTGCTGCTGGTTGGATAAATGCTTGAGGATTATTATTAGGTGTTTTTTTTTTGAAATTTGTCTACTGAAGTTCTAGTAAAATTATAAGCAGTACGTTTTTCTGTCTTTGATTTCGATCTTGTGTAAGCTTTTAACTTTGAAGATTCTATTTTATTCATTTCAATTGCATCGTTTATAATTTTTTCGTATTGCATTTGTTTTAGCTTATCACGTTGACCACATATAAAAACTTTGTAAAATTTGAAATTCCTGAGTAAGATCAAATGATGAATCAAGCTATGACCTTTATAGCTAAAATTTACTGAGTTTTGTTGAATTCCCAAAACTCTATTGCCATTTAATTGCGATTTAATTTCCTTAAATGCTTTTTCAATACATGCAAAATATGTTGGGTTGTCATGATTGAAAAATATACAAATTATTGTATCACATTCGAATTTGTAAATCAGTACATCACCACAAGCCATTGGTTTAATAATAATATCGTTCATTAATCTACAAAAGTTTAAAATAAGATTAACAGGGATACATTTTAAGTAAAAATTAATTTTAGCAACTATTTTTAAATTAATGTTTACATTTCACATTTATTAATATATTACTTGTTTTTAAATGGATATATTTCATTAACATTTTCAACCACCTCATCTCTCCAATTTTCCAAATACATTTCTTCCAGGTTTATAAACATTATTCGATCACATTGAGATTTCAAATGCCACAATGACATTGGAGTAAAACGAACTATTGGTGGCATTGGTCTATTGATTGACTATCAATTAAAATTAAAATATAATAATATATATACATACACACACACACATATATATATATATATATATAACAATATTATAATAGTAACTCACGAATGGTTTTGTACATAAAGTGACTTCAATATTAGATTTACCAAATACTTTCATAATACATTCCTTTGCATCCTTAACATTGATGTATTTCTGCATTTCTATTTTAGATATCGCTAATTTGGTTAGTTTATAGTTAATCATTTTCCGAAGTAAAGTATTTAATGCTTTTTCAAAATCAAAGATTGCATTTTGATTTTCAGATTTTCTTTTTAAAACTAAATAAAATGCATATTGTTCTTCATTACTTAAAACTTCACTAATATCACCACATTGCAAATTTTGATCCATTAAATAGCCAGTTGTACCAAATTTGCCGCTGAAAAATGTATATGTATTAATTAAATTGAAATAAATAAAGTATAAAACTTTAATGTCATACCTGAGAGAATATAAAAAGTCATCCAAACAGAAAGTGTCATTAACAAAGAGGCCGAGGGAATACTCAGAAGATAAACTATTGATAGGGCAAGAACGCTCTGTTTTAAATCTAAAAAAAAGTGTTATTTTGTTTTTAATAAAACATAAATAATAGTTACATTTAATGATTAACACTGAAAAACAAATATCAGTAATAATTTGGAATTAGTACAGAATACTAGAACTTACTAAATAGACTAAATTAACCAGTCTTAAATTCATAAAAACTTTACTATACTATAGAATATAATACTACATATACAGAAAAAAATCAGAATTTCTATAATTAAGAGCTAAAAGAAAAATATAATGTTTCATTCAATAATTTGTTGTCCACAAAACTATCATAACTTTTACTAGTTTCCCTTCTGTAACTAAAAAATATTTACATATTTGTATAGAGAAACATTATATTAATGTATATCTCATTAATACACACACACGACTTCTGTAACTAGAAAATATTTACATATCTGTATAGAGAAACATTATATTAACAGTTAAGATTAATTCCTAGTTGTCAAGTTTATTACAATATTTCTGATCATTTAGGTATTGTGAAGCATTTGGAATGTTCACTTATAAATTGAACTCGTTAACATTTAGTGCAGAAAAAAGGAACTTGTTCATGATCATTAAAAAAATGAAAGTTTTTATTAGGCCATTAATTAGGTATTTTTTACTTTGTGTACATAATACGTAAAAAAATAATTAAGAATATAAGAGAATAATATGTTATATATCAAAATTACTTTTTTAGTATTTGACATGGGATCCGTTCAAAATCCCGACAATCAAAATCCAGACGTTTATAATCCCGACAGATCAAAATCCCGACAGATTAAATTTCTGAAGGTTTAATTGAAAAGAATTTTTATTTCTTAACTTTTGATCTCATTGAAACATGAAGAAAAAGCATGTTTGTAATAGAAATACGTTTGTTTAATTAATACATTTATTTGTATAAAAATTTGAATAAGCACATGTAAAATATAACATATAAAATATAATTGTGTTTAAATAGAAATATTATGAGTTAAACCACGTAAAAAATCAATTATGCCACGGTTGATATTTTTTACCCTCCTTTTTGTGAAGAAATGATTTCACAAACTTCGCCCATTTTTAGTAATTATCACTCTACTTTACTCTTGAATAGCTTTACGAAAAGTGAATGGACGATAACAATGTATAAATTCATCTGCACATTTATTTGATTTCTCAAAAGTCGTACAAATCTTTTAAGTTTTAACATGCGATTATCAATTATCAAGGTATTATATCTCGATATTGTGTACTGCAAAATGGTTACACACAAAATTAATGGCTAATGTTACCGGTCGCTTAGATCACGACAATATTTTATTTTGAGATAATGTTGGGAAATATTTATTGCTGTCATTTTTAAATGAAAAAATATAATTGTAATTTTTAGACGAATGTATTAAAAAATGTATTACAATTTATTACAAAAACATGTTTTTTTTTTCATTTTTTAATGTAATCAAAAGTTAAAATATTAAAAATGTTTTTCAATTTAAAACTTCAAAAATGTAATCTGTCAGGATTTTGAACTGTTGGGATTATGAACGTCGGGATTTTGACCCAGACCAATTTGACATAATATTTAATTTAGAAAATTAAAATTTATAAATACAATTTTTTTAAATTGTTTGATCTGCCTTTTAGTGGTCAAATTATGCACATACCAGACACGTAACTGAAGGAGGGATCCCTTCAAAAAATAAGCCATAAATGTTTAAGAGTTTTGAAAAAATATAAGGAAATTAAATTTGGTAAAACCATTAATTATATTATCATTATATTATGTGGACATGAGTCAATTGGAATTATATATTTATAAGTAATTACTTATTTGTAATCAAATAAATATAATAGGAATTTATTATAATAGAAAAATGTTATTATTTATAATTATTAAATCAAAATATATACCTACATATTATATTCATTAAATGGTAATTACTAATATTAGGATGTTTATGAATTTTTCATTATTTTTTTTTTTTAGGTTGTGCCCATTGCAGACCAAATTAAAAATTAATTTGATATTACACAGAGGTGGATCTGAAGAACATTTAAGGGGGTGGCGTGTTCAATTTTCTATTATTTCAAATTTTTCTTTGTGTACCAATCTTTTAAATGATGGAATAATATACTACATAACCATGAACTACTACAATATTATAATCACTAATCAGTTTACTTTAAATAAATTATCTTTTATTTTGTTTTACACACACACACTTGCGCGCGCATGACTAGAATTTGATAAATTTCTCTTTGGTAAATCTTAGAACATAATCAGTACTAAAAGTACTAAAAAGGAATTTATAAATTGCTACAATTATTAAAACCTAATTATGACATAATATCATATAACATTGTAGTAAAAATTATTGTTTTTAGTTTATATTAATTTCCAAATCTTAGAAAATCTCATATCAGCTGCAGGTAATAGGTTATTCCAAAAATTGGTTATATTTAGAATTTACATGGCTATAAGGCTATACTATAAGGCAAATGGGGGAATTTAGAAAAAAAAGTCCTTGGAGGAGGCGATTGCCACGTCACCCTCTCCTCAAATCCACTCCAGATATGATATAGAAGCAATTAGTTTAAATTTTATTTTGCATATTTCGATGGAAAAAATTGATAAATACATTTAAAATCAGAAAATATTTTAGAAATACTTTACCAAGAGTTTTGATGTTTCTATAAACTAAAATGACATGGAAGGGTTAACTACGCTTGTCTTAAATCAATTATTTTCAAAATACATTTTGAAGACAACATTTCTATAACTTTCAATGATTGTTTAAAAAAATCAAATTTGGTTTCTATCAAGAGAAATAATAAGTATGTTCAAAACAATAATCAAGAATCAGAATATCAAAATAACATAAAAATTCGTTGAAATTCTTGATGTAAAATAAAATTCAAAAGAGTTTACCAGCTGAAATAACTATATATAATGGTGTACAATTTAAATACATGCCCTGATCTTAAACGATGTTTTTCTACTTACAGAAATGTGTTATTATCAGATAACCAACACAAGTTTCTATTTGCAAAATTTAAAATAACTTAATAATATATGTTTTTTATAGTTGAAAGTTTGTAGTGCCAATGCTGTTGCATTTAGTTCTAATTCAAAATATTAATACACTCCGCAGTTGGCTATCTCTTGTTTCTAATATCTATAATGAATCATGTAATGAAACTTAACTTACTGTATTTCAGATTTAAAAAATGATCTTCCATTTTCATAGGATTTATGAACATCTTGTCCATTTCTGTGATCTGGCGGACTTGTGTGACTCCAGTCATTATAAGATTTTTCTGACCAGTAACTTTTATCAGTTTCTTGGTTTACAAATGATTTAATTTCATTAATCATGTTCCTGGAATTCTTTGGAGAACATTGTTTTTTTCTTGGATGAAGTTCATAATTTTTTTGTTTATAAGGTGACCTAAACGTACAAGAATACAAGAAATTTTTTGATATTTTAGATAAATTTGAAACATAAGTAACTGTTATAAATTCTAAATATAAATAGTAAGCTAAAACATAACATTATAAAACAA
This sequence comes from Stegophylla sp. TES_Ste_2020, assembly GCA_025469315.1. Taxonomy (NCBI): domain Eukaryota; kingdom Metazoa; phylum Arthropoda; class Insecta; order Hemiptera; family Aphididae; genus Stegophylla; species Stegophylla sp. TES_Ste_2020. Next base: position 8,086 of record JAIPRM010005276.1, on the reverse strand, counting down.
ATTTCTGTTTTTTGGATAAATCTTTTTGTCTGAACACATACTTTAAAACTAATAGCTTAGGGTTTAAATTTCAGTGGTTACATTTTAATTTGAACTTTTTTACTTATTACTAAATTTGAAATCTTATATGATATACAAGGAGCTTTGTACTGACTGACTGAGAATCAATGCCTAAACTATAATAGGTAGAGACTTACAATTTTTAGGATACCTTTGTATCACCATTTAGCGTGCCAAGAGTGGATTTGAGGAGGGCTACATAGCAATCCTCCCTTCATGAATTTTTAAATTCTGAGCGGAGCTAAGAATCGTATAAATTTACAATGATGTTTATTTTTTTTCTGTTGTGAAAAAATATTTGCATATAGAAATATTGATCCAAAAACCTCGATCAACCACTTTTGTAATAAAATTTGGCTCTATATGGTAATTTATACATAACATTTCTCAAAATTTGTATTAATTCAAAGAGTTTACACTTGTTGCCATTTTGTTGGACCCCAGACCGACCTCAAAATCGGACTCCCCTACTTTAACTCTGATCACAATCCCTACCCAAGACATTGATCTCCTGCTCTTTCCCCTACCCCTAAACCTTTATCCACCCTACCTTCCTACCCCAATGTGGAACTATGACGCCCACAATAACTTTGTAACCATAATAGAGTCACCATTACAACCACGGTAATTATAGTAACTATGGCAACTAAAACAATCATGATAACCATATCAATCATGGTAGCTAAGTAATTATTATTACATGGTTATTGATAACTGAACCTCTATCAGAAACGTTTTATTGTTTCTTTAAAATAAATACACCCACTAAGAATATCCCACCCAAAAAGTGAAGTATATCCATGGTGCAAAGTCTGTCCAGTTTTTTTTTTTTAATTCTCCTATTAGTCTAGTTATGCTCCAAGAGATTTCCACATACCTAATATTAATTATCATTGTTGGAATAAACTGAAGTTAATATGATGATTTTAAAGTTTGGAAATTAATATTCAATAAAAATAATATTGGGTCTACTACTAAAACAGTAGTCAATGGAAATATCTAAATCAGGGCTTGGGAATCATAGTATTACAAAAATTTCTTTTAAGCAATTTAATCTGCACTTAAAAACACTTAAATTTAATCTTAAAACACAATCTTATGCACAATTAAGAAATATTATTTAATGTTGCCGATAAAAACTCATTAATTTAGAATAATTCAAATTCTATTCTTAGATATTCACAATTAATTATCAAAAAAAAGTTTTTTAAAACTTATAGCCATTAGTTTTCTTTGTTATGTGGTTAAATTAATTTGTACATGACTTGATGAAAATATGCAAAATAATTTTTCTAACTGATCATGTTCTAAAATTTGCCTAAGACAATATGCAAATATTAAAACACCTAACCTCTGGTCATTGAAAAAAAATGGTTATAATATTATGCCATCATTTAAAATTAGTATATAAAGAAAATACTGAAAGTTTAGAATAACATAAATTGGCACCCCTTTTGTCCCCTCGCCACACTAATAAAGGATATATGATTTAATTTATACCTAAGTTACCACTTTGCCTCCTCCTCAAATGTTCATCAGATCCATCCCTGAAGGGTGTACTAAGAGTTTTCCAAGTTTTGCATTACTTCAAAGGTTTGAAACCCCTTTATAAATAAAATTTAAGTTTTTTTTTGTATGATTTAATCATTGAAACTCTTAGCTGACCAGTTAAGTATTTGGTAACTATGATAACACAATGATCTTAATAAATAAAATTGAAGTTTACTTTTTTTATAGGGACCTTAAAAAATATTGTGTAATATAATCATTGACATACTAATTATTTATCTATAAAACAAATTTAATAATTACTTTTCAGTGATATGACTTTTTTCCAATTCAAATTGTTCTTTCTCTATTTTATTTTCATTTAAAGTTTTAGTAATTAAATCCATAGCATTTAGACCTCTCTTTTTGCTATTTGCAGAAGGAATATTTCTATAAAATAAATAATGAGCACAAGAATATAAAATATATTATTGTAAGCAATATATTTTGAATTTAACAGAATTAAAAATAAAAAATGTTTTTATATGAATTTGGTTCAGTAGATTTCTTTTTTTCTATGTGTATATATTGAAAAGATGTATTGCACTTCAATATAATAATTCAAATAAATTAAAATATGTAATATGCTCACAACATACATGAAATAGGAATTCGTATAAATGCATATATAAATATACACATATTTTATTATCTAGGCACATTGGCATTTTGTTTTCTATTTTACCATCAAATATACACATATTTAATATATTAATTTTATATATTTGATTTATCGCGAATACATTTAAGTATGAAGAACAAATTCATAATTACTTACTCAAAATTAAATGGTGTGCTTGTAATATCAGAATTAATTTTATTGGTTTCTGTTTGTTCTTCATTTATATAATTTTGATAAACAAGCTTAGTAAAAGTAAAATAATGTAATTTAATTGAAAATATAATATTATTTTTATAATTTTTTTTTTTATAGAACATGGTCCTAATTATTGTCTTAATGTGTAGTGCAATATAACAAATGTATAATGTATGTAAAGGAGTGAAATTAATAATAAGTATAAATTATTATTATAATAGTATCATTAGAGAAGCTTAAAAACTCTTAAGTGTGATATAATGAATTGTATGTATGATAAAGTAACACAAATATATTTTTATCTTTAGACAAATATTATCATCCTATAACTCAATTTGGTTTTCACACCACAGAGTATCCAAGGTGTTTCGCTGGGGATTTATATATTTTTCATTTCATAAGCATTACAAATGTGTAAATCCTCAGTGAAAAATCCTGTACAAAGTTGTCAAATAATTTTATAATTATATCTTATGGATATTATTATAAAATTTTAGTATCAACAACAGAAACTAATGTATTGTAACTTACTCTGTATTTAATGAAACATTTATAGCACCATCATAATCATTCATTAGTTCCAGTTGTTCTCCATATAAATTATTCTCACTAGAGAAAAAAAAAATCATAAAATTAAATAATTTAAAATGTGTATTTGAATCTTAAGACAAATTAGCATCCTGTTGCTCAATTTAGCTTTTAAATACAAACAAGTCAATGAACAAAGTTGTAAAACAATTTTATAATTGAAGTTTATTGACATTAATATAAAATTTTAGTATCAATAACAGAAACTAATGTATTGTAACTTACTCTGTATTTAATGAAACATTTACAGCACCATCATAATCATTCATTAGTTCCAGTTGTTCTCCATATAAATTATTCTGACTAGAGAAAAAAAAAAAATCATAAAATTAAATTATTTAAAATGTATATTTGAATCTTAAAACAAATTAGCATCCTGTTGCTCAATTTGGCTTTTAAATATAGATTATTAAATACAAACAAGTCTATGAAAAAAGTTATAAAACAATTTTATTATTGTAGTTTATAGACAGTAATACATATTTTAACCATTAAAAATAAAAATTAATACATAGTAACTTACTCTGTGTTTAATGAAACATTTTCAGTATCATCATTTCTTTTTATTATTTCCATTTGTTTTCCATTTATGTTATTTTGACTAAAAAAAAAATACAAGAAATTAAATAATTGGAAATATATGTTTGAATCTATAGTTAAATATACATTCTGTAACTTTGAACTTGGCTTTAAAATGCAGACCATAAAATACACACCATAGAATGTATAGATTAAGATGTAAAACAATTTTACAATTGTAGTTTATAGACAGTAATACATATTTTAACCATTAAAAATAAAAACTAATACATAGTAACTTACTCTGTGTTTAATGAAATATTTTCAGTATCATCATCTCCTTTTATTATTGCCATTTCTTCTTCTTTTATAGTGGACCTACAAATATCAGCATTATCACATCATTTATTAAAATAAATAACATAAAATCAATTCTTAAGAACCCACTAAAATGTTTTTTTTTCAACTTTTAATATTAATTTTATCTTAAATACTATATGCTAAGATGAATTATATCATAAGCAATAGTTAACTGACATTGTTATAATATTTTGTGTTTTGGAAAAATTTTACACCACGAGACCAAATATTTAAATAACTTGCGCAACCAGTGATGGATTAAGGATGTCTCCTGTGGTGATACTATTTTTTTTTTCAAATGATCACCCCCTATTTAACTAAGGAATTTAATTCATGTAATTTTTCTGTGAATTTTGATGTAATAAAATCAAAATACAAACAAGGAGTTTTATAGTTGTATAATTAAGAATAATAGTCTCTTTGACACAAAACATTTAGTTACCAATGTATCACATAATTATTACAAATCTATGATTATGCCAGCTTATGCCTAATCAATTCACAATAATTATAAAATATAATCACATTCATATCTATGAATATTTTGACTAAATACTTCTGATTAAAGGTTAATTGTATAGATTTATATAATTACATACTATGTACATAATTAAGTATGTGTCAAAGAGACTATTAATATACTTATTAACATTAATACTTAAATTTAAATAATTTAAACACTACTCGTTTCAATAAACAATCAATATTTCAAAACATCAAAATTCACAGAAAAATGACTTAAATAAAACTACACAGTTAAAATAGAGGGTTGCTATTTGAAAAAAGTTTGTATCGGTACTGGACATTTTTAAGGTGCTATGAAAAAAACCAAATATTAGTATTTTTATGGTCAAAAAAGGAGGAAGCACGATTAAAAAATCACTCTGTATACAAATAATTGTTCCTCAAAAGTATAATAATTGTGATTAATCCAGTAAACTGTATAATGCATAGATTTGAATTTAATTTTATGCATAATTTAAAACATTTGGAACTATTTTATATAAAAAAAAATGATATTCTTTTACCATTTTTATTTATTTTGAGTTTTTAGGTTACTTAAATGACAACCATTACTAAAAACTCAATATTTTGACCAATAGTCAAAGAGTGATGAACAAACATTTAACGCTTAGAGTAGCCGAGTAATGACAGCAAATTTTTCAGGTTTAAGTGCTTAATCTTAAATTATTAGTTGAAAGAGAAAAACTTAGGTATATGAATATAAACTTGAAATATAAAATTTTTCAAAAACAATATTTCCTTTAAATATAATAAGTTAAAAGTAGTGACTGTCATTTCAGATAATTGTACAACTCTGTAATGCAGTTAATTAAAAATATCAATATTCAAAGAAAAATGACCCGAATAAAATTCTATTGCTAAAATAATAGTAGCCATATGAAAAAAAAAAAAATTGTAACATCACAGGATGTTCTGGGTCATAAGTGTCATATTATGGAAAACAAAATCCAAATACATTTTGTACCATAGGTATTCTCCGCTTTCCACTTTTTTACACATTCACTTGGTGGGTGTGTTAAATTTTAAAACTATAACAATTTCTTCAATAAAATAATTCTGACTGAAGCTTCAGTTTATTTTAGACAATTACTCAGGCTTACTTATTATTATTATTATTCAGACACTTACTTAAAAATGATAAAATTAATTTATTATTACAAAAAAAGTTTATTTTTTACTTATTTTTCATATTACAGCTTTTCCATATTTAAATATTTAAAAAAAAAAAAGCCGGACATATTTCACACGATGGGTGTACTTCGCACGATGGAAGGTATTCTCTTGACGGGCGTATTAAATTTTAAAGAAACAATAAATCATTTCTTCAATAAAACGATTCTGAACGAAGGAAATTAATAATATAAGAAAAAAAAAATTTTCAAAAAATGTCCAAAATTTTTTTTCACATTTTCAAAATTTTCTTGCGCCAAAAATCTTTTTTATAGGATTTTTTATCTATGTTTAAATTTTCATAAAATTTGGATCAAAAAATGATGGTTTCCGAGTCGTTTTTGTCAAATTTTTTCCAAAAAAAAAGTTGAAGAATTGAGAAATTCAAAAAATGAGCTCTCTAAAGTACAATCTAGAGGCAAATCCGGTTTCAAAAAGTTATTGATCAAAACTTTTGGAGAAATATTTCTATACGAAAAGTTGTACACAGAAAAAAAAAAATAATAAACATCATTGTAAAAACACTAAATTCTTCACTTCATTCAGAATCTAAAAAAGTTTTTAAAGGTGTTTCTGTCAAATGTTGGGTAGTTTTTCTCAATTTTTAGAAAAACGATTGAGAATTTCAAAATACGAGTTCCTTAAAGTACAATCTAAAGAAAAATTCTGTTTCTAAATATTGCCGATTGAAACTTTTGAACAAGTATTATTATAAAAAATGTGTACATATAAAAATAAATAAATAATAAATATTATTGTAAAAGTATTAGCTACTTTGTTTCACTTAAAATCTAAAAAGTTATGAAAAACAGGATATTTGTGGACTGTCATGACTACCGCCAGATTATACTATGATTACTGCACAATATTTTTTAAATACTATCTTTGTAGTTCTTTGTTAACTATATAAATACTAAGTACTTATATAGTACTAGTATACTATACTATAATACTAGTTTAATAGTAGGCACATTTTCTACTAGGTCCAATGACTCATTCCGCTCCACGAATCTGAAAACTCTCAACTTTCTGAGCAATGTGGGGACATTTTGGTTTGATAATCATCAATTATAATTTCAATATTTGTATAATTAACGAGTATCAAATCCAAATATCCCTACGTTGCACAGCAAGTTGTGGTAGAAAACTTTTCTTATCAAGTTAGTATAATATATACTATACAGTATAATCATAGTGGTGTGTGCAGACTTCTGAGTCAGGTAAGATTAAATTTAATCTGACCTCCCCCCTTATGCAAAAGCTACTCCATGATAGGACCGTGTGCAGGATTTGTTTGAGTGTTTTAAAAAGTATAAAAACTAAATAATATTAAAATGTTAACTTCAATGTATATTTATTATTTTTTTTTTTTATTATATCATAAAAATTATGTTTTTCATAACTTTTTTTTCATGTCACCTTAAGAATGTCCTGTAACGATGTGAATTTGATACATTAAAATCAAAATTCGAAGTAGTTTTTAAATTATTCAAATTTTAGTATTTAGGATAATAGTCTATTGGACACATATTTAGTTACTTACGTAGTATGCAGTCAATATTAATCAACAAAATTAATCTTTATTCAGAAATATTTGATCAAAATGTAGATTCATAATGAGATTTGTAAAATTAATGGGAACTTACTCTGTAATACTGTGCACTTCTGTATTCAATGATGTACTTCGAATATCAGCATTAATCTTATTTTTTTCTATTAGTTCTTTTTCGGTTTCTTTATTTACATTTTTTTGATCAAGCCTAATGAAACAGACAAACTAAATTAGTCAACAGTTCAGAACACTCCAATAGATTCAAGCACATTATTCCAAACAACCCAACAATTTACAAGATAGAACTTTGAAAAATGTAACACATATTTTGTATAATAAATATTATTATTTTTATGTATTATGTTTTTATTTAATTGATAAATAAGGATAGTACCATAGAATAAAATGATAGTATTTATGATACAAGTGACCAACACAAGAAAATAATTGGGATTGAAACATAATAATAGAGAGGTCCATTGATTTGGATGATAATGGGGTAGAACAATCCTTACCAAACAAAAATAGTGATAATCAAGATGCATGTTTACCACAAGGATTAATATTCATTTGGTCAGAGGAGCAGGGTAACTTTAGTTCTGTTAATGAATTGAAAATGTAAAATGTAGAACAGGAATGTAGGAAAATGGATGGAACATTTAATGTAATGTTAATTAATAATTGAAGGCAATCAATTTGATTAATTTATTTAATATCCAAATAACATAAGAAAATGGTTTATGATACATAAAATAATGTAATTTAAAATTTAGAAGCAATACTATTTTGATCCACACCAACTTTATTGATTTTAAATACTAAAAAGCGGACATACTTCGCACGATGGGTGTACTTTGCACGACAGGTGGTATTCTCTTGACGGGCGTATTATATTTTAAAGAAACGATAAATCATTTCTTCAGTAAAACGATTCTGAACGAAGGAAG
>JAIPRM010005275.1:0-20861 GCA_025469315.1 Stegophylla sp. TES_Ste_2020 | reverse complement strand
GCGCGTTTAATCGCGATTTTGTGTTAAAAAAAAAAAAAAAAAAAAAAAAACAAAAACAAACACAATGCCGAGAGTATATCATAATAATTCTAACGTCATATTGTCGAAATATTAGTGGTGGGGGGGAAAAAAAAACCTGTGGGGTGCATTCCCCGAAGGCTTTTAATTATAAAAATCCGAGACTTCCTTGTACGCGCTGTTGTTCCGACGACAATAACATAATATTTTGAAAAAGATTTCTTTGCCGGCAATTCGCAACGTTCCACGCGTCGTATTGTCGTCTCGTTTTCTTTTATTCGAACATTACGGACTTTAGTACTTGTCGATTCTTCCCCGTCAATATTCCTAAATCACTGTTACAAAACCGACCGCGTCATTGCGTAATTCGCGTTTTGAAATTTGATATAGGCACAAACACATATTATTACTACCTGTTGTCGTTTGTGAGCGCTGCAGGAGCAGCCGTCAACGCGTTTCGTATAGGCAACACATTTGACGTTTGTGTGCACGCGGCAAAACGGACATCAGCTGTGGGTGGGGGACAACAGTAAACAGGATAATATTATTATTATTATTATTATTACAACAATAACGTCTCAAGTATATTGAAACTTGAAAATAATATAATTGTTATTATATTATTAACTTCCTTCCTTTTTACAGTGATGTTTATTTTTTGTGCTATTAATTTGAGAGGCAGAACGGAACCTGTGTGGGAAGGGGCGCATAGACAAAAATACATTAAATAAACATCGACTTTATACTTTTCTTTTTACTTTTTTAAAATTCGTTGGAGGCACTTCGCCTCCCCCAGTAAATCTACATCTTAGAAATCTGTAGTTGTACAGAGTATACTTTTTAATTTTATTGTTTTATTCACTTAATATCATATTTTGTTTCGTGTCAATACATTTTTAGTTTAATTGAATAAATGCATGCATATTTCGTACGTTTTAGTGCATATAATTCCGGGTCTGATATTTATTTTTTTCTCATATTATTAACTTCCTTCGTTCAGAATCGTTTTACTGAAGAAATGATTTATCGTTTCTTTAAAATTTAATACGCCCGTCAAGAGAATACCACCCGTCGTGCGAAGTATGTCCGGCCTTTTTTTTTTCACTCGAATCACCGTGACTAAAAATTATCCTCTGACCACCCACCCATTGGGGGATACAACTAAGTTTCAAAAATTATGTGCTCGAATTTTTTTGGAACTCATGAATTTTTAGTGGCTCTACTTCGCCCCTCTATATAATTGGCACACAATGCTAATGTGAACTAACCTATGTGAATATTATTTTACTTCTTACTTCAAATGCAATATTATTCAGTCAAGCCGATCTCGAACACCCACCCAACCCTTAAAATGATTATGAATCACGTGATTCAAATAAATATTAATAATAATAATAATAATTATTATTATTATTACTAAAACCCGCGCATTAGTAGTACCGGACAACGAATAATTACATAATGTGCGATTTCATAAACGACGACGACGACGACGACGACAGTGGTTTTAAACGACCAGAAGATGAAAACACAACGACGATTGCGCAACGTGATTGTCACACGGCCACAAACGGTTAATGAGTAAATCATTAGTGGCTGTCATATGCGCACTGCTATAATATTATTATTATTATTATTATTATCATAACATGTCACACGCAGTATAATATATATTTAATATTATCATGTTATATCCTTCATTTTCACACATCACACGCGCGCGTTCATAACTTTTTTAACACCTATTTTTTTTTTTTTTTTTTTTTATAACTACCGAGATAATAGACGTGCATAATTATATTATAATGCGTTGAAGATAACGATAAAGAACGCGCGCGCAAACGACCGCGATCGTTAAATTATACGACGAAGCGACGATATGGGTAATGTATTTTGTTTGTTGAAAAGACTCGCGGGCAATGATGTCAACGGACGCTTTGTGTTCTTTTTTTTTTTTTGTGCGTACTCTGAGAAAATTCCCCCCTCTCCTTCCCCACTAGCCAAAACAGGCGAAATGATTTTGTGTATGTAAGAGTGTGTTGTTATTCTGAATTTTGAGTATCTGAGACATACATTGCGAAATAAAATGTAAATTAAAGTAAAATACGCAGACACTTAGCCAGACGTATTTCGCACCTTGGGTATTCTTCGCCGCTCGGATCAGATACTCTTCACGATAAATCATTGCTTCCATAATACGGTTGCGAGCGAAGTATAAGTCACTAACGTACAGTACAATAAGTGTAGTCGTGATATTCAACGCACCCACCAAGAGTATCTTACCCGAGGAGCGAAGAATACCTATGGTGCGAAGTATGACTGGTGTTCTCATCTATACTTTATTTTATCCAATAAATAACTATAAGGAAAAAAGACAATTTTACTTAAAATGAAAAAAATTTATGAGAAAAAAAAATTTTCAAATTTTTTTTTCACATTTTCAAAATTTTCTCGTGCCAAAATATTTCTCATATTATTGCCTATATATATATATATATATATGTTTAAATTCTGATAGAATTTGGATTACAGAAAAATAGTTTCCGAGTGTTTTTTTGTTAAAATTCGGATAGTTTTTCCCAAATTTCGCGAAAATACTATTGAGAATTTCGAAAAATACCATCTAGAGGTGAGTTCGGTTACAAAAAGTGACCGGTCGAAACTTTTGAACGGCATTTCTATACGAAAACGTGATGAAACACATAAAAAAAAAAAACATAATATATAAAAAATAAACTTCATTGTAAAAACATTAGATTCTCGGCTTCGATCAGAGTCTAAAATCCCGTGTCCTAAAACGCGATTTTTCATCAGTCCGCGAATTTAACGACCTAACGCGCTGTCAACGACGTGCTCGTTCGCTTTTTGCCAAAAATCGATTAAGTGTGCATATAATATTATTATGTTATAATGACGGAATTCGATCACGTACAAAGTTCATTACCCTGCGACACGTCAAAACGCGCGCCCCGTAAAATAATAAATTTACAGTAAAAAAAAAAAAAAAAAAAATACTGAGACTATAAAAAAAAAAGAAAAAATTCACAAGGACCAGAGTTTTATCAAGCGTTAATTATATTATACTGTTCCTCGCCACATTACTCGAGTACTGTCGACGTGTGTGGTGCAGTGTCGTAGCCAGGAATTTTGTAGGGTTAAGATCCCACTAAGATTACACACGTGTAGAGAAGTAAAATCGATTTCTTTACAAGCAAACACAATGTGTCCGCGACGTTGAATGAGTGAATTATGTCGATATAACGGCGTACACGTTTTTTTGTTTTTAATCCCATTCACACTACGAGTATTCTTATAGTCGATTCGTTATTCCGTGTTAAATTCCCATTACGGATGATAAAAAAATCAGATATAAATAAATATAATATTTAAGATGTGAAATACTACTGACATGAACGACATTAACTGCAAAATAACCGAATGCGGTTCACAGTCCTGTTGATAGTAGAGTTAAAAAATAATTCGAATTTCAAATTTCAAAAGAAAAATTTCAATTTTTTTTTAATTTGAAATAGCTCTCATTCGGTCAATATTGGATTTAGAGTAATAGTCGTTAGATCAAAATTACATAATAAAAAAAAATATATATATCCATTAATCCGAAAATGTTATTCGAAATAGGGGTTGTCGTTTAGTTAGTTGTGTCCTAAATACTACCAGCTGCTGCATAATAAATCGGTTCTAGTGATTTGAAACGGAAAAAAAAAAAATGGAAAAATGGAAACAATAATTTAATAGTTATTATCAATTATATTTTATATTGTTATCGCGTAAATAAATCAGGTACGTGCGTGTGTGTGTGTTTCGTAGGTATTTACGTTGTTAACGTGACGTATACGTCATGAATATTATTATTTGGTGTATGGGTCGTAAACTTTACACTCGTGTATCTAAAATAATAATTGCCAACACTCCGTGTGCGCAATAATTACGTACTATGCGCCTGTGACGAATGTGTTTATTTTCTAAGCGTAGGGCACGAATGATTTTCTTATGATGAAAGCCATACGGTAGCATAATTTTGTCTTTTTTCGTACCCGATCAACAAGTCGTCGACAAGGATTTCTACTAGGAATCGTTTAGCCGGAATACTCCCTTACAAGTGGTTTGGAGCAGCAGGTTTGTAACGATTATAATAATTGCACTCGAATTCTCAAACTTAGGGGCACGTACACACATTGGACGACTACCGATCTTGTAAAAACGTAGATTGACTAACTGTGACGTTACTTGATAATAAAATTCGAATGCCCGCCTGTTTATATGAGAACAATTGCAATTTAATTTGATTTTTTTTTTTAATATTCCAAGTTCCTTAAGCGCTGTTTGCCCCCCTCCCCCATCCATACGGTCACGGTTGGGGTTCATTTGATAATTTGTTGTAAAATAATACGTATATAAGTCTGAATAGTATATTGAACATCAATTTACCTGAAGTAATTTAGAAATGTTGTAGTTTTAATTATATTTATTTTTATTGTTTATCTATTTATTTATTTTTACTCGGGAGATCAATAGAATCTTTTGAATATTGAAAACCAATAATAATTATGTCATCTTATATTATGACTGGTTCAATTTTTGTTGAATCAAGTCGATTTTAATCGACCACGTGATTTCGGGTCCTCAATACAACCATTAAAAAAATTGTTTGTTCTATTATCACTATTGATGATAAAAGATCTCGTCGTTTTGATATGTTCGAAATTCCTTGAACGAATTCGAAATCCATTGACCCACATAATTCGCTATATTTTGATTCAAAGTAATGGAAGGCTCGGGTGATTGCGATCACCAAAAAATTAAAGTCCACCTGATTTTTTTATTCGGTATGATAAAGCTTGTTGATTGTTTTTTCAGGCAGATGCTATCGGAGCGCTTTAAAAAATACGATTCACTCGACGCGTCTCAAGGAAAATGACTATATTATAATTTTTTTTTTTTTTTTTTTTTTTTATTTGCATTAATGCACTGCATTATACAGCTAAAACAGACAATAAATTATGTTCAGATCTTCTCAAGAAAACATTAATTAATAAAATTATCGATTTATGTCATCACGTTAATAAATCGGTTATATACCTACTATGTATATATTATATACAATAATTTTTGATGCGTCTCAGGGTCATCCGCAACGGGGGAAGAGGGCGGTGGGATGACAATGCACCCATCGAGATTTTAAAAATAAATTTGCTTTTAAAAATAAATTTGCTTTTAATATTAAATAACGATTAAAACAACAATCATCACTTCTCGCAGTTTTCATTAAATCGATTTTTAATAATAATATTGTATTATACTCGATGTGGCTTGGGGTTTTAGGACAAGTTATTAGTTAATAAAGTATAATTAATTGAACTGATGAACGAGAACCTTTTTTTTAATGTTCAAATCGATTTCGGATTTTTTCACAGAATTTGGGAATTTCGATTTCATTATAACACGCCTCCTGTTTGCCAAAGTCGACTTTTAGAATTATTTCTGGAGACAAATCCCATGCTAAAGACTTGCGTTTTACTTACATCATTTTTTTGACATTTTTCGAAATTCGATATACCTGCAGCAGCAGTATCTGTAAATGGTAATTTTGCCCGATTTATTTACACGTGTGCGGTTCGTAGGATTCGGCACGAAAACGGCTAAATAACATATTATAAAAAAAAAAATAACAAAACAAAAATTGTTTAAAAAAATTAAACGAAAAACGTCATTAGAGTTTTAAAACACTTCAATGCTCGCGCGCGCATGCGTATTACCCGCAGGTACGTGTATGTGTGTATTGGCCCGGAAAAATATATACGTCAACAATCACACACACACAAACAGCGATATACGTCGTAGTATATATTTATATAAATATTTCTGAAGTGAAAACGCGTTATAATTCTCTTATGTTTAAACGTTTTGTGTGTGTGTGTGTGTTAACAATCCGGTGCTCGACGGCAATATTAATGCGGAACACACAAAGATTGAAATGGCGCTTAAAATTATTCCGTTCTCTGTGTACCATAGCTGAAACATATTAAATTATAATATAAGATAGATATACATTTGCGCACGCGCACACACCGATTATGAATTACATGGCGTTGCCCACACATTATGACGGTAATGTTGGGGAGTCGGTGGTTGGTGTCGAAGCGAATTCGTCTCTAAATACGGTTTATTGTTGTGTTGACATATTATAGTTTATATATTATTATAGTTTATATTGTATAGGGAGATTGGAAAAAAAAGGCCAGAAACTCCAAGAGGTGATCGGAACTTATTCGCCGCCATAAGCGCAACTTAGAAAACATTTTTGAGGGGGCCAATATGTTTATTTGATTGATTAAGCCTCCCGAAAAGGCTTTAATCTTATGTAATTCTTAAAAATACTGGGGGGAGGATTTGAATAGTTTTGAGAGGGGTTTCGTCCCCCTTAAGCCCTCCTCTAATTGTGCCCATGTTCTTCGCTCAGATCCAACTCTCCGTCGTTTTGGAAACAATAGAGTCTTTTTTTTCTTTTTTTGAGTACCCGCAGGGCCGTTGTGACGTGGGTGGAAACGGTGTCAACTCTCCGGGGGGGGGGGGGTGCATGAGTATGAGAGGGTGTAATATTTTCGGAATTCGAACATACGTTGAACTATTCTTAAGCTAATGGACAAGTTAATAAAAGTCTTTGAAAATTTCCGGGGGATGAAGTGCGCTCGACTTATGTACATGTGTACCTGGATATAAAACAAAGTCAGAGTGGATCTATCTAAATTTATAAAACTAAAAAAAAAAGTCAATTTATGCTTTATCACGGTCTCGAAAATCGAAAAGGGGCTAGTTTATTCAATGGTCCCTGTAAGGAAGTGGGGTTTGTGTGATCGATCAGCTTGACCCCAAATCGTTTTAAAAACTTGGTAAAATTTTGGTTTCTATGCTCCTCGCACCTTTTTTTTATTGATAACAAATTGCACTACTTGAAATATAAAATCACAAGAGATACAAAAGATCTAAAATTATGCGATAACAATTAATTATCATAATAATAATTTCTAAAAACACTTCATTGTGTAAAAGCTACTGTGAGTATTAATTTTGATGAAAAAAAATAACGGAAGTCCTTAAAGTCGAGTCTGACTAATATTAATTTTGACTTCTAGATCGAGACATTTTGACCGATAATTCCCTCAGACCTAGATCCGCCACATTGACTCCCTAAGTTTTCTACGTGTCTCGCCGATCGCGCTGTATACGTTGTAATAATAATAATAATAATAATAATTATTATTATTATTATTATTATTATAATGCACGCACGCGCAGTGTACAATGTAAAATCATAATATAATGCCCGTGTAAAATCGAAAAAAAATAATAGTAATAATAGCTCGTTACGACGTCGTTTTGAGTAGTAGGAGAAAAAAAAACAAAATCCGCGGTTCGCAGTTATAAGCTCATTAATTATGAATGTGATAAACGAGACGCGGGGCGAAGAAATAGCGCACAGCAAAAAAGAGACCTTTACGAATCGCGAACGGAAAGTAGTCTCGGAGAGGAAAAAAAATAAATATATAATTATCGTGCACTATACAGGGTGTCCCAGAGTATGATTTAAAAAAAATACACTTTTGTTCTATTAATAGTTTTTAACTTTTTTTTTTTATTTTATTATAACTACAGCATTGCACTACAGCAATAGAGTATAATTTTTTTTTCTATATAAGTCCCAAATTTTTAAATTTTAAATTTTATTCTATAGTTTTCGAAAAAATCCAAAATAGTAATTAGTAAAATATTAACTTGAATAAATCGCAGGAAATAAACGGATTAACCTTTATGAGAGATTTAAGTACTAAAAATATTTGTCTAAAAATCAAGTTTATAAAATGGCTATTTTGAATTTTTTCTAAAACCGTAGTGTAAAATTTCAAATTTAAAAATTTGGAACCTAAAAAAAAAAAAAACACTATTCGTTAATTGTTTTAGTAATATTTTGAATTATTAATAGAACAAAATTTATTGCATTTGTCAAATCGTACTGGGACACACAAATAAATACTACTAAATGAATTGTCGGGATTTTATGTAGTCCAGTCGGAGGTCCCCAAAACGTTTTTTTGACTCACAGTGTCCTAGTTATGGTATTTTCCAAAATCTCGAATGCCTTCCAATATCAATGTGTAAAGTATTTTATGTTTTTCAACTTCGGTATTCTTATTAAGAAAAACCTGCCAGGTGTAATCAAATTAAATAAGTCATTAACATGCAGGACTCGAAAAACAAAAAAACAAAAAACAATTTCGTTTGAACGTTATTAATTGTTATATCGTTATTAGAAATTTTAATGTTATTAAATTTATGCGTTTAACGTTATTAGAATTTTAAACATTTGTTCATTTATTGCTTTTAACGTGATTGTAATTTTGAACGTTATTAATTTTTTATCAGGTACTTACATTAATCCCTTAGATATGATAACATACTATTATGTATGTAAAAAAAATGATGAAAATTAATTAAGTATAATATTTTATCATCGTTTTTTTCCTCTTGTTTCGTGACTTTTTTCGTTTTCTGATATATTACGTTTTATGGATTGTTCACTTGTCTCGTTTATCGTTTTGTTTTTTGTTTATTCACTTGTTTCGTTTATCGTTTTTGTTTTGTTTTTTGATTTATCCACATTTTCGTTTATTGTTCTGTTATGTTCAGTGATATTTTTAAAATTAACCTCTATTGTTTTTCGTTACGTTTCCCTTTGTCTATTCCAATTGTTTTTTTTTTTCAAAAAAACGTTTTCAAGCCCTGATTATAATTTGTGTATAAATTGTATACACATATTTTTTACCAAAAAAAAAAAAAAAAAATAAAAATATTCAAACTTTTAACAGTAATTTAGGAATTTATGAATTACTAATTGGATTAATTATCGAGCTAATGAATGATAATAATAACAAAAAAAAAATGTGAACGATTGTATTATATTTTTGAATATTTGCACCTCGTCTTCGATCTAAGTTCGGGGTACCTCAGGATTTGTAACAGCTTCAACAGTTGTTACACAAACGCATTGCACCGTGCCGCCGTCATCAATGTGCTGCCATCTGTCTGAGAATTAACCTAAATTACCAATTTCTAACGACAGAGCGCGCTCGTTGGAGCATCACACAATGTTTTCCTAGCCAATAGATGGCGCTGTTAATACTCTGTAGAAGTTGCGTTTGTAAATTTAACATTGTCTATCGTAAAAATATATTAAAAAAAAAAAAATTAATTCAAATACACTATTTTGTGTACGAAGTAATTATTTCCAATAAACATTTTAATAATTTTTACGTTCGGTTTAATAAAAAAAACATTATTGTGTTGTGTGTTGGGCCTGGATTGAAATGCTTAAAAACTACTAAAAAAAAAAAAATAAAAATTCTCTGAAAAATATAATTTTTACCACAATAACGCCCTTATTACAAACATAATATTATAATATAGTATGAATTAATTGTTTATAAAATTACTTGAAAATTTTGAAAATTCCATAATAGGTACTGTAAAAAACAACGAGAACAATAATGAAAGTTCCACTTATGATACCCACTTGTTGTACTATCGTATCATTACACGCGACTGATAGTTATACGAATAAATAAATAAAAAAATATGCTACTAATTGTGTACTTGGAATGTATTGTTCTAGAGTATTCTTCCATATATTATATTATATATATATATATAAAAGAAACACTTGGAATTAGAATCTGAATCCTAATTATAATAAATAGAACGATTATCACGTTTTGGTACGATAAAGATTATCAACGACACGATCAAGCAAATTATTAATTATATTATTATTAAATAACGATAATTATACCAATATTACATTGTAATCGTATATATTATATTTGATAATAATACGAAATTCTTATTACACGTAATTTTATCGATTATATAATTAACAAAATTTTTTCAAAAATAATAATTTGAGTTTTGAATTTTACACTAAGAGCTTATCAAATGTATAAATATGCTCTAAAAATGAATAAAATAACCGGAAATGGGCAAAAAATACTCTTAAAGCGGATGATGCATTGGGGTAGCCAGTGAACATATTTTAAGGGTGACCTATCCAGTCCGGGTCAATCCAAACCACCCTTAGCTACGCGTGCCTATACTGTTGCGATCATTTTGCGAGTAATGATAAGGAAGTTTATGATTGGAACACGAATATCCTCTTAAAGTATTTAGATTACTATTCTAAAATACCATTTTTTTGTTTGGTAATGGAATGGGTATTTTCAAATTACAATTTCATTCATTTCGAACCCCTTATTTTTTTTTTTTAAACAAATCAGTTGCCACCGGTTCTGGTGGCCAACACGTGCACCGATTTGTTAATATAATCTATGCATTTATTTGAAACGGTCGGTGATGGCCGAGAGTAAAATCGTTTTCGAGTCCATTCGAAAAGTATTTTGTGGTGACAGTCACACGGATTCGCCATCCCAGCAATGCAGCCGGACGGACAGAATGAGATCGTTTATTTTCGGTTGATGTAAAAACAGAACATCCGTGATCCGGTCGGAATGCCTCTGGATGGTGGTGCGAAAATACTATTTTTTTTTTTTTTTTTGTTTACTCCTTTGTTTACGGTTTTAGTTCGGATCGAAATCAACGCATTCACATTGATAAAAATCACCAGTATAAATAAAAGGGCAGTCCTATTTTTGGCAAAATTTTTACTGTTGCACACGATTTCATTTTCGTTTTTTCATTATACTCCTTCATATCTCCTCCCTCTTCCCCCTAAAAAAAAAAAAATAATAATAATAATGAAAAAATAAATGCCTAGTAAAATTTTTAATTGAAACTCGAATCGTTTGAAACCGATGGACTGGACAATACCATATATTTGTTTTAAAAATAATAATATTAATTTATTACTGTTACATTAATAAAATAATTTTGATTAATTGTGTCATTATTTATCGAAAATAATCTCAAGTATCTGTGACCTCATTAAATACCGACACACTACTATAATATAATGACGAAATCTTATCATTTAGGAATAAAACTCGAATAACGACAAACTTCTCGTCGTAGTAAAAAAAGAGTCGGAAACTTTTGTACTCGTAAAACCGTAAACAAAACTATTAACGAAAACGTGTGTAATAACGTCATATTATTATATAAATTACTTCACACACACTTAAGGACCTTAAGGACACTTTTCAAACATACACGCGGTGTGATCTATGCAGAGACGGATTCATACTATTTCCGCCCCTATATTTATTTATTTTATTTCTTTTGACGCCCCTGTGACATTTTCTACTGCCCGCGAGTAAGACGCGAATTTCGAAGTAAATACTTACCAAACTCACTGATTGTTTGAAAAAAAAATTTTTGGACTAAATAATCGATTTGTAAGTTCTATTCGTGAAAGTAGGATACCAATACACCGATGTCAAAACGCAAAAACACGTTATAAAATTGAATAAAAACGTTATGAAACCTACTATTTGAATGTGCTTAAAAATTAAAATTAAATATTTAACAATATTTTGTCGTAGTAAAAAATAATCAATCGATATACTTCAAAGTAGTTTTTAGAATAAAATAAAAGTTACCCACTCGTAATGATAATAAACTAGAGTGACCATACGTCCTGTTTTGTACAGGATTGTCCTTTATTTCGGCTCTGTGTCCTGTCATCCTGACAAACTTCTCTCAGGACGCTTTTTATCCCGTAATTTCAAGTCTGTCCCATATTAATCTCGTTTTTTGACTTACTGTTGATTTAAAATTGTTCAAATGAAATCACTGAATAAAATAATGTAAGAATCTAGAAATCTTTTGGATACCATTAGATTAATATTATAATAATTGTAAAATAAATTAACAAGTTTTTTTTAGAAAGTAAAGTTTACAATATGCACGAATAAAGGATTTGAAGAAATTTTAAAAAGTATCAATTTAGTTTCATTATGTTATTTTATGTTTTTCAAAATAATGTGTGGCTGGAAATATAAAAAACAATAACAGCGAATGCGACGAACAGGAGACAAAAAAAAAAAAAAAAAACAAAAACCGTCCAATCGTTCGTTGCGAAATAAATGAAGTCAGCCTACGCGCCTTAGACACGCGTTTTTTTTTTTTTGCATATACGCGCAAATCGAATAGTAATCGAATTGCGAAACTTAATCGCTGACATGCCGCCGGTTCACACGGGCGTCGATTTCCCCTAGCGAGTAGTAACGTGAGCATATTATTACAAAAAAAAAAAAAAAAAAAAAAAGGTGACGTTCGGTCTTATTAATTCCGAACGAACAGCGGCGAAAAATCAAAAACAGAAAAAAAAAAAAATTTACGTATTACGTTTCGCGCGCGCCGCGTAGGTGCGGATTTATTTTTGCTATTTTTTTTTTTTTTATACAGGGTGTTTCACACGCTCACCCCCTTTTTTTGGCCGTGAAAATGGATAATTTTGGGGTTTTTTTTTTGGTTCAGTTCGCTATAAAAACTATATATTTTCCGTGACTTTTTTTTTTTCGTTTCACCTCCTATGGTGAACCAAACTATTTGGTTTTTTTGTATTTTACAAACGTCGCGAATCGATCAGGTGTCAGCTGGTACACAAATAATAATTATTACGTTATACGTCGGTGACTAAAATACGTGTTATTGTACTTAGAAATTTGAACGATTCAAAAACTATTCGGTCGAATTTCGTTTTTAATATAATACCTATCTAAGAATTTCACATGAAAATGACCTGGCGGTCGTGCGGTGGAGAGGAGAGCATTTGAAAAAAAAAGTTTGCATCACCACAGGACATCGTTGAGGTGATATGGGAAAAAAGAAAACAGATTGTGTAAAACATAGTTTTTATAGTGACTCGGACGTTTCGGGGGGGAAAAAAAATTCAAATTTTTCCATTTTTACGGGGTTAAAAAGTGGGGGGTTGAGCGTGCTCAATGAATCGCCCTGTATGCGGACGGGGTTACTTTCCGCAGGCCATAATAATAATTATTTATATTTCATGTCAATCGGTCGCACGTATGTACCTACGTACACGCGGCAAGTTCAAGCGCAGGGTAAACGCCCACGTATTATTGTACCACGCGTACGTAAATATATTATAATTTTAATAATTCGTGACGGACGCCGCGCGAAACGAGGTTTAATTTTATTATCGGAGCCCGGATGTTTATGACATTTGCATTTGGATTTTTTTTTATTTTTTTTCATGAAACGTCTTTGACGTTACTTTGATGGTTTAAAACGTGTTTCGTGAAACGTAGGTAGTACGAATTAAAAAAATAAATAAAAAGTAAAAAACATAATTTGCGATTTTCCAATATTTTAGCGGTGTTCGAAAGCGATTTTTTTTTTTTTTTGGATTTTCACATAATTTTCATCTATTTTCTCCAGAACAGCATAAAAATAAAGAGTTTGTTTTTTTTTTTTTTATTTGATTTTATAAAAATTCATATCGACTTTAACAATACATATTATCTAATACTTATAAGTAAGGTCCGGATTTCAATGCAAAATGCATATTTTTTTTTTTTTGGGTGACCTTAGGAAATGCTTTCCAACTACAAAATTTGTTCCATGTTACAGAAACCTTAAAACTAAAATGAATTATATTAATTAATAATACTATAATATTATTAATATTATTATTATTTATTTAACTCTTATTATAATTTTCTCTCTCTCTCTCTCTTTATCCAATTCTATTCGATATTCTCAAAACACCCATTCTATCGTCAGTTTATCGGATACCATTAAAATGTATACCTACACGTCATGTTTTAATTGCGAGTAACGAACAGTCATTGTACCTTGATAAATAATAATCGTATTTCGTCGATACGTTCGTTTCGGCTATATTTACATTTTCATAAGTCATAACACTGCAATAATTTTTGAATGTGTATAAATAATACGAGGAACAGACCAACTTTGTATTTTAAAAGACTATATTATAGATTTTAATCTTGGAATACCTAAAACGGCGGTTATGAAATTGTATGACGTGTAATAAAAATGTATTGTTTTTATTTGCAGCACATGAGTGATTGATTGAATTCTCGTTTTGAGCAAAGCGTGTAGCAAAAAAGCTAACGTTTTTACAATGATATTTATTTTTAATTTTTTTCTGTTAACACTTTTTCGTTCGAATTGGGTTCTAGTTGGTACTTTTCATAGGTAATTTTCGAAATACCCAATAATTTTCAAAATTTCGGAAAAACTTTCCCATTAACACCTTTTTTCAATTCAAACATTTTGAAAATATAGATATTAATAGACAACAACATGAAAGAACATTTTGGTAAAAGAAAATGTGTGATATTATTTATTTTTTTTTAAAAGTTTTTTTCCTGTTCTCAGTTTTTTGGCCACTTTACAGTTTTTATGTTATATTATGTATCGACTGAAGCAAAGATTACGCATGGTGTGAATATATACCGGCTATTAATTTCATGAAAAAAAAAAAAAAAAAATCGGATAAATCAAATTTTAAACGATTGAATATCTTACGTGTACGCTTCTATTGAAGTGTCAAACGTAACTCGTCGTAATATAATTACGACATTAACGTTTCAATGGGAAAAAAAAAAAAAATGTTTAATTACGAAGAGTTTGATTTTTCGATTTACCGTTTTTTTTTTCTTTTTTCAATTTTAATTAAATGATAAATTATATGAACGTCGTTGGAATTATGCCAACACATCTTGATGCGATTTTGGATTACGTCAAAATTATAAAAAAAAAATATATACTTATTATTATTATTATGCTTCCTGGCTTAATAATAATTATTAATCACAGATGTTCCTAATCTCATAAAAATCCTCATCCCGGCATATTATGTATTGTCGAAATTACATAATATTATCACCTACTAAACGAACATATTTATCACGTGCAATCCGTTTAGAGATCGCACAACGAATTTTGAGATTAAGTGGCGTACCGAAACGAATCAACAGGTCAAATCTCTATAACATATTACGGTCATCCTGCGGTCATCTGCAGCGCAAGAGTTTATAGCGCGTCAGGACATTTTGTCCTGCAGAGCACAACAGCGACTGAATTTAATAACGAATGATATAAGAACAATAAATTCTGTAATTTACCGTTTGAACACCAGTTATTTGTTTTTGATGACGTTTTTTAGGCGAATTCAGTTTTTTCCCCTCGAGAAAAAGCCAGGAAACGCGTTGTTTTTTTGTTTTTTTTTTTTTTGAAAACATAATATAAATAAATAAAATATTTTGAAACGAAAAAGTGTTTACTGAAGAACAAAAAACAAAACAAAGTAATAACAATAAGAAAAAGTAAACGTCCTTATAAAATCTGGACCACTCAGAATCTGAAATCAAAATTCAAAAAAAATTTCCAAAGACCTACAGCTGTAAGTAACTGCGTAACAGACAACTATCGTCGATAAACAGACAGACTACAATTTAATATCTATACGAGATAATCGCTAAGTAGAGTAAAAAAAAAAAAAAAGATGAAAACGAAATTATCTGTATTCATACATTTTAAACGTTTCAGATAAAAATTCACAGGATGCATTTGGATACCTTTGCAAATGACGCCTCTAATGTCAAACGATTCGACGTGTGTTTTCGCACAGGTGTTAATGCGCGTTTCACACGATACTATTCGCGGCTTTTGAAAAAAAAAAAAAAAAACAAAAAAATAAAAATGCTGAGTAATTATTGACTTTTACCGATTTTACGCTTTACAACGGTTATGTAACAGCTAAAAGTATTACGCCACACGTTCGTGCCGCCCGTCGCCAACGAACGGAAACCTCGGCTGTCTAATAATAACATAATATAATAATATCATATTCCTCGAACACTTTTTCGTGTAGAAATATTTTCCAAAAGTTTCGGCCAACGACTTTTTTTTAATTAGAATTTACCTCTTTTTCGGGGTAGTAAAATTATTGAAAATTCTCAATATTTTTTCAAAATTTAAGAAAAACTATCCTAAATTCGACAAAAATGCAATTGAAACTTTACGGAAATGTAAATATAGACAGACAATAATGATATGAAAAATATTTTTTTTCCAGCGAAAAATCCCCACGGTGCCAAGTACGTATGTCTGGCTCTTTATTTATACAATATACCGTTTACAGTTATAAAAATTACAATACAAAATGGTTTTTTTTTTTTTATTCAGTATCTTTTCCATTTTCGTCATTCAACAAGCAAAAAACCAAAAAAAGAAAAAAAGGACAAGTGGGTCGATAAACGTGAAAAAATGCCCAAAATGGGTCGTACCACAAAAATTTTGGGAACCTCTGACGTATAGTGTACAATAATAATAATAATAATAATAGTCGTGTGACGGAAGACGACGCTCACTTCGAGCTTCGAATATAATATACTATGGCGTTTTCGGTGCCATTATTATACAATGGGAACCGTCGTGTGTTTTGTACGCGGCGGGGTGGTACTCGTGATCGGAATAACGACACGGAAAAAACGGAACGCGCGAAAAGGGCTAGTCCTCGACTAGTCAGCCGACTGGGGACTTATGACATTCGTATGCGTTCTACGTCGTTCTGCAATTTAACGCGTTGTGGCACCGACTTTGAATTCCTAATTGACGTTTCTCCTTTTTTCTCTCTCTCTCTCTCCTTCTGTCGTTAAATATGTGTTATATGTATACATATGTATATGTTTGTTTTTTTTTTAGTTATTTATTTACACGATACTAAAACCGGCTCGAAAAACATTTCGGACACATTGTTGGGAAAGAGGGGGAGGGGGTAGGTCAACACGAATCCGACATGTGAATCGTCCGAGTCGTCATGGAATAAAAAGGAAATAATGAGAAATAAATTAATGTATAATCACGGCTGTCTTTTAATGATCATGCACGTGCAGGACACGATAATGACGAACGCGAGAACGTAATAGAATCTAATATTACTACTCGCCACTTTTTTTCCTCAATCGACGTTTCATTCAGAATTTATTAATTTATTATTATTAAAACAAGTACGTATGTTATAATAATAATATAATATGTATTTCTATGATAAAAAAAAAAAAAAAAATGTATTATAATAATAAATTCAACGCATTAGTCACTACCTACTGACTAATATTATATTATGTCGGTTGTATAATTTTCCTCGTGGTGACGACGAAAAGACGAATGACGACGCGCGAACCTTGATTATATTATAAATTATTTATAATTATGATGCAGGTGCTTATTATGTGCGTTTAATTGATTGTTTAACACGAACTCGATAAATTGTACAAACCGATTAAAAGAACGTGCACGAGTACAGTGAAGACAGGACTTTTCGAATAAAGTCCATTGAGTCCGTCATCAATTGAGGACGTGGCTACCAGGTTCCAGCCCTCCCCCCAAAAAAATATTTTTCAACAAATATGTGTCTCGGTATACTCGGATAAAATATATTTTTGTAATTATTTGTATTTATTAGATTACTGATATGAAATTTTCAAATTGAAATAATAAGATTTTTTTCCTAAAATTCTACAGTAATATAAATAATAATTAACTATTGAAATCAAATTTAAGTTTTTCTACTGTGAGCAGTGGTTCTTATAATATACAAGAAGCGGATAAATTGCAATAAAAAATTAACGATATAAGATACCTAAATACATGCAGTTGTCTGTGTTATAAAATAAACGTTATAATATTATTTCATATGATTTAGTGATAATAGTATAAAATAATTTGTTTTCTGACGGTTTTTTTTTTTTTTTTTTGCTCTTCATTATATAATCCTCCCCGAAAATGTTTTCTACACACGCCCCTGTTCATGGCCCTTAAATGTCAGACCTATTTACGCCGATGCCCATTGTAGTAATCTACGAGTAGTGATAGTGTGTGTATAATATTATACACATAAAATATGCGCAGTATCCTGCGACGGTTGAAGTACGAATAATACAATAATTTATAATATTGAAACCGAGAAGGAAGGTTAAGCGATTGCGTCTTTATTTCGTCCCAAGTTACTGCGCACATAGCTGTGCAGCAGTTAACACACAACAGAATATACTCAATAGTAAATAATAGTTTAGTTAACTAACCGACTGCAAGGTACCGGGTAACTGGTAACCGACTAACAAGTTGGATGTACTGCATTAAAACCCCGTGGCTGTCCGTCTAGCCTACGAAACGGACGAAAAACGCAATAATTATAAGCTCGTGCACAGGTAGTGCTAAGGGTGCACAGATACCCTCGGGGATCCTTTGACTATTTTTTTTTTTAAAAAGAACCGAATTTGGATTGTGACGGTTTCGCTTGGGGTATAATTAAAAAAAAAAACAAAATTTGCTAAAATTCAAACGCTATTCGTCAAAACTTAGTTAACATTTTTTTAGTTCCGTAAAGTTAAATTTATATTACGAGTGCTTAAAACGCCCTAACGTATTTTATAGATACCAAAGTTAAAATTATTAAAAATAAGTACCTACACTTAGGATCAAGGCCGTAACTGAAAACAAATTTCGGAGAGGGTCCAAAAAGATATACGTTTTTATTTTTCTATAGAGAATTTCATTCGTACAATAATTTGTGTTTTATTAGTTATAAATGCGATATAAGTACTTTGCCACTGCTGAGAGCCTTCCCGACCAAACATCAAATGTACTTATTTAAATGCAAATGTTATTAATCGATTTTTAACAAACTTATTATATTATTATCATGTAAATACATATTTTTATAAAAAAAAAAAATCTTAAATAACCTAACCTAATCAATACAACACAATAAATCGACAACAATTCATGTTGAAAATAATTTTGGCCCTTAATATTGAAAACGTGCAGCCCCTGAAATCAAAAATTTTGGGCACGCCTAAGGGGCAATAACGCGCGTTATATTCGCTTCTCCGCAAATCCAAACCACTGACATTGGCCAATATACGAGTATTATTATATAGTGGATTGTTTTTATCCTCGTGTCAGCCAACTTAATTTATAATATTTTTATTACAATTATTATTATTATTATTATTATATAGCACACCGCGACAGTAGCGCGAAACTGGCTTTTCGTCGCGTACTGCAAATATTACACGTATAGGTGGGTACAACGCGTTATGTAAAATGTCACACTCTCCCCCGCGCGCGCGTTTGGTGTTCTTGAAAGCCTTATAAAATACATATTATACACTTACTACTTTGAACATTGCGTGAGCTCACTGCTATAAAAATTTGTGTGTGTGTGTGTGTGTATCTCTCTCTCTCTCTCTCTCTCTCATTCCCTCTTTACCTCCCTCTCTCTCTCTCTCCCATTACCCATTTGCCAGCGAAATCTATCCACACGGGTATATTGTATCGCGTTATATTAACACGACACAATGCAACGTCCACGTGTGGTGTAATACCCCGCGAGACAAGCTTTCTTCGATCTCTTTTTAAGATTTAAAAATTTTAATCGGATTACCGCGCGCGATAGTACGAATAATACACGTGTGTAATTTATAATATTATACTCTCTCGCCCTTGGCATCAATGTTGTCAATTTAATCTCTCTGTGTCTGTGAGAAATTCTCGAAACGCTCGACGTGTACACGCAATCATTTTTTGTACAATAATTTTACTCGACGGATTAGTTGGGAAAACGAGCTATGAAATATTTCAAAACATGACGGTACATAACTAATGACTAGGATTCGGATTTTAATGCATTGAAAAATGCCTTCTTTCATAATTGAAAAATGTTCTCTAAAAAGGCAAAAAAAAAAGATTATTTTTCCTCAAATTCACGAGCACGTCCGGAATTTGTACTTTTGGAATTTTCAAAAACGAAACAATTTGACAGATCCAACTTGCTGCAATACGCTGTACATGACACTAAACATATAACGGTTATTCCAGAGGTTCTCAGAGTGTAGGGCGTGACTCTCAGGGGGGGCCGCGAAAGCTTTATGGGGAGGGGAGGGGAGTGCAAGAAAATTTTAAAAATCAACATTAATATTGGTAGGGCAGAAAAAGATTTGTGAACTTTACGTAATAGTATATAATATGTGTATAGGAATCTCTCGTCGTTTCACCAAACTTCGCGATGAAAAAAAAAAACAAGCCCACCTGCTCACCCATCACATACATTAAACCCCGACAAATCATTCGATTACCAAAAGGTATAAAAATATTATTAGACTATATACTTACCTGTAATTATTAACAATCAACCTTCATTGTCGTCTATGACAATAAACACAAGAAATACACGAAATATGTCAAACCGAAAATAAATCATTTTTAAAACATTTCAAGTTTTGAGGGAATGAATCGATCAGAATTAAACCGTTTGTAAATACAATTTAAAACCTATATAAAATGCCTTTGCAGTACAAAAAATTTCGTAAAATGCCCTAAAACTCCAAAAAGTCAAAAAAAAAAAAAAAATTCAAAAGTAAAGTTACTTAAAGTTAAGGTTTTGAGCTTGGAAAACGATGTCTTAGAGCATTGGTTCCCAACCTTTTTTATTATATTCCCCCCCTTGTAATTTTTCAAAAACTTCACTCCCCCCTTGAATATTTTCAAAATTCATATACCCCTTAAAACATAATTTTAAAATATATTTATTTATTTATTTATTTTTTTGACCACACAAATAAACTATATAAGTATACGTATATTTATACAACTAATGAATTTTTATTTTCATTATTTTACAAAAATTAGATATTTAGTTAACCTGCTAATTCATAATATTAAACATAATAACAAATTATTAAATATAAAAACAAAAATAATAACATAAAGTATAAATATTAATTAAATAACTGAAGCAGATTTAAAATTGATTTTTT
>JAIPRM010005274.1:0-20863 GCA_025469315.1 Stegophylla sp. TES_Ste_2020 | reverse complement strand
TACGGGCTAATTTTTGAAACGGATTAATCGATCTTGGCGGTATTTAGACGGGACGGTAAAGTACTTTGGTAACCATGACAACACTTTGATCTAAATAAACAAAAATGTAGTTTATTCTGTTTATATGAGCATTTAAATATAAACGGATATTTTTTTTTGGGCAACGAAGTGCACAGGTACAGCTAGTTTCTAATAAATTATTTATTTATATAACATATAATATATTTTATAGTATTTCGTATTAAACTTTTCACAAACAGTGCCGTATATCAGTTACGTTTGGAATTCATCAGTCATATGTGTCTTGTAATTGCATACCGGTTGCGCCAGATAATTTAATTGATGTTTTTACACTCTCCTATAACAACGTTCGATTTATAATATGTTATACTCGTACGTTATACACCATGATTAATGATAAGATCTAAATGTCATTGCCGCGACGATTTTATTTGATAAAGCAATAGTTTATAATTACAGGAACTAGGAAGTAACGTTCAAGATTCTCAATGTTTTTGCCCGATTTGCAGAGAAAAGCGTAAATGTTTTAAACATCATAATATATTTTTATTTTTGCTAAAAATTTTATTTTTTATACACGTTTGTGACTCTAATGAGTTAAATTGGAAATTAGATTTAAACAATACTTGAAGAATAAATTGCGTTGCTAGTTTTCAAGAAAATTACATATTAAACATCCATTTTTCGAGTAAATTGTTGTTGTTATCTGTTATAGCCGGTAAATTAAAACTTACACAGTGAACAAAGACGCTAAAAACTCAAAATCCTGTAATAAAACTGTATTTAACTTAAAATTTTACTAGCAAAAAATAGAATCTATGATTTAATGTGTATATCCAAAAAATATAAAATTGCAGTTATTCAATGTATAATGATCATGAAAACATATTACACAATAGAAGAAATAATAAATAGAATAATGGTCGTATTATATGATGTTCGGAATATTAAATGTTTTCAAGAATGAATCTGTGTCATTATTGTGGTATAATTATTATTATTATTTTTTCCATTGGTACAATATTGAGTTAAATATTTAGTATAGTTCCTATTAATTGCGAAACGATAATATTTATTATAGAAAATGTAAGGAATATATTATAAAATACAATATCTCAAAAAATAACAGCTACAAAATAAATGATTATGAAATTAATTTACAATTTATTTTGCGTTGCTTTATTAAACATTTTAAAACAGTTTTTGGTTTTTTGAGAAAGTTATAAACATTTTGAATAAGAAAAACTTATTACAGACCTACAGGTAATAATACAGAAAAAACTTATTACAGACCTTAAACATAATAATAATGTCTTTGTATTGAGTGTTTTGTAATTGTACATTATTTAGTTAGTGTATTTATGCCCATATAAAAAGAATTTAGAAATATGTAGTTGTGAAGTAGTTATTTCAATATTATATAGCTGGAAATGTCCTTTTAAGATTATGAGTGAAATTAAAGATGTGTTGGTTTTATAATGATGTTTTTTTTTATATCTGTTGTCATGTTCAGTCACTCTACAGATCAAAAATCGTATCTACTTGGTACTCTAAGAAGGTCAACTTGGATTTAATCAGTAGCTTTTTAAGTTGAAAGAAAAAATAACAAAAATTTGAGTAAAATCAAAATAAAACATGTCACAAACTAGACTGTCATTAAATTTATTTTCGTTACTTATTTAGTTATAACTCTAAATATAACGGTCTAGTATCATATTATTTTTACTAATATTAAGTAACAATTGTGTTCTAATAATCGATTAACTATATATTTTCCTTTCTATGTTTAAAGTTTCATAAAGATTTGTTTGTTCAATATTTTTTTAGTTTTCATTTTTATGTGAAAAATCACAATTTTCTTATTATTGTTGTTGTTTTTTTTTTTTTTTGATAAAAATATTTTGTATACAAGCTACATATTTGAGTCTACTTTTACTTTTATTTAAATTAAAGTCTGTTTATTCAATCTCTGTTCGTTTTATTTTCTGACATTTATTATTATTATACCACTCTGATTGCTTTGTTATTATTACGGAACTAGTATCGACTAGAAAAAAAGAATTCTTTAAAAAGCTCAATTAATAATACAATTATCCACTGAGCTCCTCTTAGAATCTT
The DNA here is from genome assembly GCA_025469315.1 of Stegophylla sp. TES_Ste_2020. Lineage (NCBI taxonomy): Eukaryota > Metazoa > Arthropoda > Insecta > Hemiptera > Aphididae > Stegophylla > Stegophylla sp. TES_Ste_2020. The sequence continues at coordinate 18,724 of JAIPRM010005274.1, read as the reverse complement.
TTTCCAAATGCAATGATTTGTCGTTGCTTTCAAATTTTAAATAATGCCTTACTGAATTATTATACGTCAGGTTAGCTGTAAGCCTATTAATAAATTATAATGTGCAAAAAATGATTTAATTTTAAATTAACATTATACATAATATATTGTATTTGTATGTTGTGAAGTACTTCAACTCATTATGTAATATAAGTATGTATTTAGTTATTATTAATAATATTAACTTCAGAGTACTTCTTCTAATATATTCGTAAAAACATTTATATGATTATTTTGTTTAATGTTAAAGATATTTAACTGTATAATTAAATTATTAATTTTAAAATAATTTTACTTCTAAAAGCATATGAACTAAAAACCTTAGGTACTTCATTTATAATTTTATAATTTTAAGGTTAGTTTTATTTTGGGTATTTTTTTATTAGGCAGTTCATTCCGTGTTTTAATATACGTTTGAAAATTGTTCATTAATCAAAAACAGTGTCTTCTGGAGTTTGTTGTCAATATTGTAATCATACTTAGAAATCACAATGAGTTTATGTACCTCTTAAGAAACAATAGACTTTTCTATTAAAATGAACGATGTTCCAGATATAAAAAAAAAAAAAAAAATAAATAAATATTTTAATCGAATTACTTGGGCCCCATACTGCATTGGAGACATTGTTAAAACAAAACCTCCAGTCTACTGCATATTAAATTATAAGTAACTAATTAATAACGATATTGTGATCAATCTCTGGATACGTTACGTGTACGGATCTATATTGAATACATCATTAATATATCAAGGACTCAACTTGTTTTAAATTTGAAACGTAACTCTCATATGACAAAATTATTTAGACAATTCATTATTGTTAAAGTGATAATAAACCTTGATACTTTTTTTATATGAAGATAAAGTCACTCTCATACAAATATTCTCATTATATTTCGTGTTTATATAAATTTATTTTTTCTATTCAATTAAACGGATATTGATTTATAATGAATTTAAATTTTTTCCTTTAGTAGAATTTAAATTAAGCTCAGAATGAAATTAATTTGAACTCTTAATACGTATTTTTTTAAAATTATTTTAGGAACATATTAATATTGAAATAAATACTGTATTTTAGATTTTGAGTCAAGCGGAAAAGCTCGTGTTTTTACGATGATATGTTTATTTTAAATTTTTATTTTTTCTGTGTACACGTTTATTCAAAATGGTACTTAAAATATGTCAATTTTTCGAAATTCTCAATAGTTTGGTGAAAACTACGCAAAAGTTGACAAAAACGCCTTTAAAACATTTTTTTTAAAATATTTTATGAAAACTTAAATATAGATAGACAATAATATTAAAAGTATTTTGGAGAAAATTTTTAAAATGTTCTAATACATATTCTTTTCTCATAAAAATTTATTTTTCCTGTTCTCAGTTAATAATGGGATACTTGGATACAAAATTGGCCCAGTAAAAAACACATTTTTTTTTTTTTTAATAATAATAAACTTTATAATATTTCAGTAAAATTGTTTTTATATACTAAATCTCCACTCAGAATAATAATTGTTTTATTGAAGAAATTATTTATCGTTTCTTTAAAATTTGACAAACCGAAATATGTCCGGAATTTTTGTAATTAATTTTGTGATATTTATATGTGATATTTTGTTTTTCTTAGTTTTGATTGGAATTTAAAGAATTTGATAAAAATCCTGAGTTTCTGGTTGTTAAAGAATATGATAATAGGTAAATGGTAATCATTATAAGTTTTGAAAAACCATACGATACTATGGGGCACTATTCTAAGTGTTACGTATTTATGCGTATAAGTAATTATTATTTTTATTATTTCAACTAAGCTAATGTTTTGCATCAAATTAATTTATATTTTCCTCAAAAAAAAAAAAAAAAAGCCGGACATACTTCGCACGATGGGTGTACTTCGCACGACGGGTGGTATTCTCTTGACGGGCGTATTAAATTTTAAAGAAACGATAAATCATTTCTTCAGTGAAACGATTCTGAACAAAGGAAGTTAATAAACAAAAAAAATTTTCAAGAAATGTCCAAAATTTTTTTTCACATTTTCAAAATTTTCTTGCGCCAAAATCTTTTTTATAGGATTTTCTATCTACGTTTAAATTTTCATGAAATTCGGATCAAAAAATGATGGTTTCCGAGTCATTTTTGTCAAATTTTGGGTAGTTTTTTCCAAAAAAAAAAAAAAATGAAGAATTGAGAAATTCAAAAAATGACCTCTCTAAAGTACAATCTAGAGGCAAATCCGGTTTCAAAAAGTTACTGATCTAAACTTTTGGACAAGTACGAAAAGTTGTACACAGAAAAAAAAAATAAACATCATTGTAAAAACACTAGCTTCTTCACTTCGTTCAGAATCTAAAAAAATTGATGACATTCTGTTCACGAATAATATTTAATTATTTCAAAATCTACTCGTTCAAAAAGACGTTGATGGTTCGGCGGAAGGTCGCGCGCACATAAATATAGAAGGTCTACCTATGTGTATTATAATACATGTATTTAAATATATACACACTCGTTTATATATATATATATATATATATATATACACAATGTATATGCTAGTATAATATATTATATATATGAAAACCGGGACCATATATTGACGACCATTTTGAAAATGAGGCGGCGCGTTTGTCGTTTATTACAGACCGGTTCGTCATCGATTGGTCAGATCCGATTGAAGCCTATGTATATAGGCACATAGTACGTTTTAATGTACATAAAATGTATACTTACATACACCTTTATACTACCACAAGTATCTAAGCGTGTACGTACGTCATGTGTGCAACAACGCGGTCGTTGTGACGTTTCACAAGTACAGTATGTGTGTGTGTGTGTACTGGGTTACCGAAGTTATTATACCTACTAGGGTGACCATACGTCCTGTTTTATACAGGACTGTCCTTTATTACGGCTCTGCGTCCTGTTGTCCTGATAAACTTCTCTCAGGACGTTTTTTGTCCCGTAATATTTCAAATCTGTCCAGTATTAATCCCGTTTTTTGACTTACTGTTGATTTAAAATTTTTGAAATTTTTTAAATGAAATTATTGAACGAAATAATGTAAGAATCTAGAAATCTTGTGGATGCCATTAAATAAATTATAATCGTAAAATGAAATTACAAGTTTCTTTTAGAAAGTAAAGTATACAATATACATGAATAAAGGATTTGAAGAAATTTTAAAAAGTATCAATTTAGTTTCATTATGTGTTATTTTATGTTTTTTCAAAAATAATATTTTTATGCGTTTAAATTTAATCTATAATAGGTAGTTTAAAAATTATACTTTTTCACAGTTCAAAATATAATATATATATATATACTTATTTATTTAAAAATATTATGAAAAATATTTTTGTCCTGTATTTTATTTTCTTAAATATGGTGTGGTAGGCATAACAATATTATGTAAACGTATACCGCGACACTCAGGTGGCCCTAAAAATCGAATTTGTTCGAACGGTGTGGTGCGGGTGGAGAAGGCTTGTGTATGTATTATTTTGTACGCGGTATATTATTATTATTAATGCAAACGTATACACACACTGTATCTATTATATTATTATGCCCACCATAATAATATTATGCCTACCTACCACCAAAGGTACCGCCTCGCGTGAGTAAAAATGGGGGAAAATAAAAATATACTACGGAGAGGCGATCGTATTGTGTTGTTGTCGAGGCGCATACGTCATATTACAATATTATTATATAATACAATATTAAATACAATAATAATTATTATATACGTTTAATTTATGGAAAAACTGGTTTGAGCGCATGCGCATGCGTTCTCGGCTAAACAGTCAAGGATTAATACAATAATGCAATATTATACCAAACACAATATAAAAACACTCATAATTTATGTGTAGGCATACGATTTTAAACACACAATCACTCGAGTAAAACGCCTAAAATACATACATATAGGAAAAATATACGATGATCCTTTATAACTATTGTAATTTATACAATAGTATACGTATTTTTATGTGTGTGTCCTTATTTAGTTTTTAAAAACGTTTCTTTTGAGACCTTCGACGTCTTCCAGGGGCGTCTTATTAATATGATTATCGTTGACCGAACGCAACGTAATGTACACTATAATATTGGCGGCAATTTGGTAACATCAATACCACCCACCTGTACATCATCATATTGTGATATAATATAATATACATAATATTATTATATCGGTCTCAATATAATGTTACAAATTTCGCACATCGGTATCTCTTTATTATTATTATTATTATGAATATACGACGTCCTATACCGACGATGACTTTTTGTGTTGTAAATAATAAAATTATTCACTTCGAAACTAATTTTTATTGGCTTCTTTTCTTTCTTTCGTGTCGCTTGTGTAATATCAATATTATAATATTATCATATTTACGATAAAACATAATATGCAGATCAATTAGTTTATGATTTGACTATATTATTATAATACGTATACAGCAGTGGTCTCAAATATACGACCCGCGATGTGGACCAAAAAAGTCAGACAAAAAATCTGTCTGAAAAAAAGTTATGGTCCTTATGGTGGGTTGACATGAAAAAATTAAGTTATGGAAAACATAGTTTGTATAGTGACTTGAACATTTCGAGAAAAAAAATTGAATTTTTATGGCCAGAAAAAGGGGTGAGCACGCTTAGTGAATCACCCTGTATAACCCTATGTACCTATTATCTTACCGATCTCGAAATAATAACTGCGATATTAAATAATAATGTTGAATTTGCATTATTGTCAATACACGAATTATATGAAACTGATTTTAAGTAAAACGCATTCATAAATTAATTTTGGCGCCTGTGTAATGACGTCATAAAAGTATACAAGTAGGTTTCCAAATTCACGTCTTAAATAAGTAACATCATATGTAATATGTTAATGTGGGGGGGGGGAAATGCATGTTTTCGTTCTGTCATAAATTGGTGTTTAGTAAACAAATTAATATGTTTAATAAATATCAAAAATTGCCCAATTTCTTCGAATTTCTCTCCTAACATTATACTAATACTGGTTTATTGTACATATAGGTACCACCTACTACCATATTATGGACAACTGAGAAAATATTACTATAACTTTCAATCGATTTCGCAACAAAAAGAACATTGTTTTACAGTGACAATGGTGTAACTAATTCTATTGTCATTGCAAATGTACACCGAGTGTCACTTTATTTATGAACATACCATATAATTCATTGATTGTGATTGTCATACTATAAATGGACAAATACGGTATCAAGGAATGGGTCAATATCAATACACCTATGAAGAATCTAAGAAAAATCCGAAAGATTGGCGAAGAATTGAGAAGAGTGGAGACAAGTTATTTGAGTGACAAAAGATGCTTCGGAGATGAAAGATGTTTATGATGATGATATTATTGTTGCGTTTGAATTTATTAATTATATCGAAAATCATCCTCATATATAATATATTGTATAAAATATGTCTAGTGCTCGAAAGTTATTGCACTAAAACTTTATAAAATTAATTGTATTATTGATGAAAAAAAGTAAAAACTTACAATTATTATACTTTCAAAATTATCATTTTTTTTTTTTTGTTTTTTGTTTTATTATTATTATTCAAAGTAATGCCAATCTATTAGATTCTGAACGAAGTGAAGAAGTTAGTGTTTTTATAATGATGTTTATTTATTTTCTGTAAACACTTTTTTGTAAAGAAATATTTACTGAGATCCCAATATTCCCTGAATTTAACCTGCAAATGATAAAAACATACACATTTATTTTTTATTTTACAATATATACATATACTTTTTTTAAATTTAACTTTATTCTTTATGGTAATGGTATTTAGAATTTATTTCTGGGGGGCACCACAATAGTTTGACCCTCGGGGACGCGTCCCTTCTATTCCCCCTCCCCGTTAATCTATGGGCCTGTATTTCATACTTAGAAAATAGTAAGTTTTACTTGTGTCTTATATATAGATTATATACTATACATATGGTTTATGATATATGAAAAGTATGTCCATGTCCGGGTAGTTAATAAGGTGCCAATTATTAGTTAAATACCTGATTGATTAAAATGTATGCGTAAGTCGCACGTTTCACAAAATTCTTTTTAATGTTTACAAAATCTAGCTTGTTCAAACTTTGAACTTTCACTGTTTGTAAACATCGTTTTAATTGTATATACTAATGGACTTCTGGAAATAATTAAAAATATTATCATATTATATACTCGTATGGCGTTCAGATACCAGCTGCAATTTAGAATAATATTTATGTAAAACATAAATCGTAACTTGAAGCGCACAGTTTTTTTTTTTTTTTTTCACTGCAATTGTTCACGATTTTGTTGAACTGCAGTAAATAGGTATTGTGCTGTACTACTGAAATACTCGTGTAAACAACTATATACTTAAAATGTATACATTTCTGGAATATTAGTTGCAGTTTCTTAGAACGGTGGGTACATCACCATTATACGTGACTCATTCTATCAGATTAAGGATTTAATATTTTACATCCGTCTTTACCTAAATCCAGGACTCGGTTTGCCTAAGAAGAACATGAACGGGAGAGGAAATTTTAAATAATAAAAAAAAAAGATGATATAAAATAAATTTTGGGTATTGGGTGTAATTCTCATTCATAGCCAAACTTTTTCAACAACTGTAAAATAGAAAAAATGAGAACTAATTTTCGACTGTTAAGATACAAAAACAAGTATAAAGAAACAAAAAAATGGTTATATACATTTTTGTTATTTCTTACAGTCAGAAAACGTATTTTGTGAACGGCAAGGCGATTTCCCCTAATTGCCCTCCTCTTTTATTCGCTACCGGAGTAAAACAAATGTATGAGACTCAGTTTTTAGATTATTAGCTCCTGACGGATTACAATATTGTCCAGTCATCGCGCGCGGATTTATATTTTCGAGCTAATACATAAATTAAAAAAAAAAAAAAAACTCTATATAGCCGTCGCGCGCGTTAAGACTATTGCCACGCTGAAGCCGTACAAGTATATACCTTATAATATATCACGTGCATAATATTGTGTACGCGCACAACAACGCCATCGACTAATAGGTATATAATTAATTTAGGGCTAGGGACTTATAGGAGTAGGCATGTTTTTCAAAAATCATTCAAAACATAGCCAAGTAATATAGAAATGCGTTTCATAACACCAAGAGTTGTATGCAGTTCTCTTTGGTTTGTATATTTTGCATATTTCGGTTATATTTGAATTTTAAGTGCATATTTCACATATTTTTCAATATTTAATTTGAGTTTTCTTGGTACTGGGAAATTTTTTACTGAATACCTGAAGAAATTGAATATTATTTGATATTTTTATTTGTTTAAATGTAAGCTTAAAAAAAAAAAAATATATTTCATAAATAATAAAAGAAGAATTAATAATACATATTAAAATATTATATTATACAATACAATTTTTAAATATTTTGAGTTTTTACAATAAAACTTATGTTTTATAAGAGATTATTTTAACATTTTTGCATATTTTTAGAGTATATTTTGTAATTTTTATACCATATTTGGTACATTTTTAGAGCATAAATGCATGCATATTTTAAGTTTTTTTAGAGCTATATGTCCCTAGCCTTAAACGTATTATTGTATGTGTGTGTGTAATACAAACACGACCGAAACGAGGCCACATTTATACAGTTGAAACGCTCGTGTACTGTTTGAAAATTGAACTTTTTTTTTTTGTCATTAAATTGCGTTTCGATAATCGTTTCCCTCGTTCTGTCCGCAGTAACCGCCGACGAGGATTCGCTTGTAATATAAAAAATAATATATATTATATATATATATATTACACGTGTCTAGGCACGGGTCACGGGGCGCAGGGATTGCAAAATCCCGTGAAGGGGGAGAGAAAAAACAATATTTGTCACGTAGTTAATTGTGAAAAAAAAAATGTACTAGGTATGTGTATTGTGTGTGTGTATAATATATATATATATATATATGTACTCCTCGCTAGAGACGGCAAAATTGGTTATCAAGAGTTGAGATGCTGTAGACCCCCTCGTGTATATATACGGGATGAATAGACTCGTGTGTGTGTGTGTGGGGGGGGGAGGGGGTACGTTGTATATGCAGTATTATAGAAAAATGTGCACGTGTATGTTGTATGTTACACGGTGTAGTATATAGTTTAAAAGCGTATTTGTTATTATGTAATAGGCCTAGAAGAGTGTATAGTGTGCGCTGTGTGCGCGCGCATAGGTCCGGACAATAATAATGTTTAATATTATTCTGACGAGATGCTTGCAAATTTGAAATATCACGTGAGGGAGCCAAAAAATTTCTATCAGATTAAAAATAAAAAAATTAAACCGAAAGAATTAAAGGATTAAAAACTAAATTTTCAAAATTTGATTTCATGAAAATCTGGTTTGTTACAATTTTCTACTCAAATTTTAGGTAGCTTTTTTTGTTTTTGAAAAAAAAAAAAAAATAATAACTTGCCTACCTAAAAAATTTTCTACCGAAAACATGTGCTAAACATCAGGATCCGAGTATTTTAAGTATAACTTTTACCGTTTTACTCAAAATATAAAATATAATAAAAACAAGGTAGATTAACCGAGAATAAAATGGTATGATAATGAACACAGTATTAGAAATAATTAAATTCAATATTGACAAAACAAAGTTTTTCATTTCATAATTAGGAAACGTTAGTTTTATACACTTACCACCGGACATAATAATTAATGAGCATTGAGTTTTATTAGTAATTAATTCGTTATTAAAGGTGTTTCACCGACTGCAGTTGAAACGGGAAGTAATTACAAACCTACTCTTTTTAACACATTCAAAATGTAGTTATTAGAATATATTCGAATTGTATATAATTTAAACGTTTTCGGTACTTGGGTGTTCTAAACAATGCTATACAGTAGTTATATACTCATATATATATATATATATATATATATATATATACCGTGAATATAATAATAATTTAAGTACACGCACTTGAAAAATATAAAGATAAGGATATGAATTCCCATCTTATAAATCCTCTCGGCTCTGAAACGTTCGTGATAATATAATATTATCATCAGTGAGAAAAAAAAAATTGTATTAATAAGAAAACGTTGTTATCGCATAAACAAAACAATTAAATTTTAATATAATATTATCTTTACTGCGAATAATAATTGCGAACACGACGACGACGACGATCATCAATAGAATTTGACAATAATATTAAAAATTCTATATATTATTTTAATTGTCTGAATGCGAAAAATATTAACTGCGGTGTCATTGAAATTTATTATATTATAATCACTCTTTGTGTTGTTGCTCGTTTTTTCATAATATTATTTTACACGTGTTATTTGGCGCGAATCTAATAACCGAACGAAATTAGTGTTTGTATACATATATACATGCGTGGTGATATTTTAATTAACACGTGTTGATACAGTCTGCTAACAAATATATATAAAAATAGTAAATACTATAGTGTACATTATTATTAGTAGGGCCCGGAACTTGATGCATTTGCGCATCTTTTTTTCTTTCGCTCTAATATGTTGCTCGTCTCTACAGAAATTTGATTTATGAAACACTGAATCTAATGATACAATTTTTAATTTGCATTTTTTGCATTTTTTTTTGGAAATTTTTCGATTCAAGGTCATTTTATTATTTGTTTTTGGTGCATTTTTTTCATTTTTCTACTTTTTGTACATTTATTTGCACATATTATATATAACTGAAATAAAACGTAAATATTTTTTCATAAAATATAATTATTGGGTATAGATTTTTTTTTCTTTTATATAGTTTTCGTTTTTTCGAGTGTATAAAATATAAAATATTAATATCATTTTTACAATAGCAGTGCAAGAATTTCGTCAAAAGGAAAAAAATTTTATTAATATTTTTCTTTTTGAGTATAAAATATACAATATATTTTTTAATGTCACTTTTTTATATGTTATTTTTTAACATTTTAATGTAATTTTATAAAAAAATTTTAGTGCATTTTTTACATATTTTTAGATCATCAATTTCCGGGCCTTAATTATTAGCATAACAACGAATAAAATAATGAACTGAAAAATAAATACCGCGCGATTGTCTGTCTTAATAATAATATTATAGTTCAGTGTTATCATCATCATGCCCACCTACTACTTTACGACGACGACGAAACCTTACCGAGTTTTAAACAAACACACAACACCGTCGAAGAAAGGATTATAGCTGCTGAGGTACGCGAAATGAGCAAAAAAATAAAATTCTTTGTTTGATGGAAATCAAGACGCAGCTGTTACACGATGAACATATTAAATTATCTAATCCAGGGGTTTCCAACCTTTTTGTTTTTACGTTGGGCCAAATTTAAGATACGCTTTGGCATCGTGGGCCAATATTTTTAGAGGAATAGATCGAAGGATTGATATGATTTTAATAGAAAAATGTATGTTTATTTTTATAATTTTTAGATTCTGAGTGAAGCGAAGACGCTAACGATTTTACAGTAATGTTTTTATTCTCTCTTTCTGGAAACACTTTTTCGTAATAGAAATACTTGTGCAAAAGTTTCGATCTACTAACTTTATAGATCCGAAATGACACTCAGATAATACTTAAGACAGGTAATTTAAAAAAATTTCTCAATACTTTTTCCAAAAACGAGGAAAATCTATCGAAAAATTGACAAAAAATTGTAAAATAAGCTACTACCCGAATATTCATAAAATTGAAAATCGTTTTATAACATGACTTCAAAAATAATTTGGTTGTATTTTTTCGTTGCGGTAATATTTTCTCGGCACTGAATACGATGGTATAAACAACATTAATTAGCTTGTTGGTTGGAGACCCTTGATCTAATCCGCTGACGGAATATTATGATATTTTTGATTCTATACTACAAAATTCGCGATTATAATATTACATTGAGCCAATAATAGTATAATATTTATATATGAATAAATAGGTATACGAATTTTTAGCCAAACCTCCTCCTCAAATCATCTGCGATTCCAAACACATAATATTTGAAATATGCGATTTTGAATATTGAACTGACGGACTACTCTGTGCACATGCGCGAATAAGTAATTTGTGTATTGTAAAACTTGAAATAATAATATTATAACACTTGACTTTAATAAGCGATTTAGAATTATAGGTGTACTATAATATTGTATTGAAATACGACGAGTATTATCAATTATATTGTATGCCCGCGTGTGTGTGTGTATTATCGGTTTAATTAGCACCGATTGCAACGTTGCATATTATAATATTATTATTGTCGAAATTATAAATCAATGACCTAAAGGTTGTGCCCGTTATGAAAATTATAAATCCAAAAAAGAGAAAAATTTACATGCGAACATTATATTATTGATATACAGAAGAGTTTTATCAGCTCTCCCTCAGCAGCAGCTGCAATAACCTTCACGTTGTATTATTTTGATTATATAATACACCGACACAGCGCAAATAAAATAAATCATAATATTTCAAATGATAAAACACAATTTCGTATGGCGAAAATAGCTTTTCTTATCAGAACCTTAGTCTGGTCTACAGCACCGTTTATAATAATAATATAGTCTCTGTGTATATTATATTATTATTATAATACATACACAAATACTTTACACGCATATGTTTATGTATACACTATGCTGTATTATATTATGAATACATATTTATGCATATAAAAGACGGCCTAAAGTATAGTTCCCAGTACCTGTACGAGTGCATATTATTGCATAATATTATTATGAATGTCGCGACATATAAAAGAAATATATATAATTTTTTTTTAAATACCTAATAACACAATATATATAATGTATTATTTACCTATAGAGACATAATATAACAGTGACTACGAATGTATGTGAATATTATATATATATATATATGCATAAATCGCTATAAAATACATCAGAACGTATTACGGTCTAGACAGTGGTATGCTACTTATATTATTTGTGTATATATTCAGTACGTGCAAGTTAAAAGTATTGTTTGCACTGGATCTGTGTATGTGTGCGCAATAGAGTATAATAATACGTGAGTGTGTGAGTGTGTGTGTGTATTATACGATATAAGTATATAATACAATAATATGTCGGATGTTCTAGCCCAGTGTTTCTCAACCTTTTCACTGTGTCCAACCCCCAAATTGAACATTATTAAATTTTTAGTGACCCCGTATGAATTTTTTCAGTTTTTGAAATTATAGAAAACGTTTTTTCTGTTTTGTTTAACTATATTAAAAATCAAATATTTAGAATCATTCTTAAATTAATATGGCTTGGTGTTGTTAGTCGCGTTGTTGTTGATCCGAAATAATTTTTTCGACAAATTTCTAGTCGGTTTTCCAATTATTTAATTTGTATTATAATAGTCAGACGGGAAACTTTCATTTCACATTGATTAGTAGTTGAAAACGGACTAAATATGTTTTTGGTATTTTAGTTTCACCCAAGTTAATGTACTCGTTGTATCTTAACTATAGGCTTCAAGTTTTAATCGAAATTGAAATTTGGTTTTGATGTTTTTATAAAAATATGATAGTAATATTTAGTCGATTCAATCAAAATTGTACTTCATCTGATAACGATTGCGTATTTTCACAACTCGTTTTGCTATGGATTTATTACTTTTATATTTTATTCCACATTGATTTATAAGTGTTAGCGACCCTAAATAATTAGTTGGCCAACCACCAAAGGGGTCGCGACCCCCAGTAGATTGAGAAACACTGTTCCCAGCCGATGCTCGTTGCATTGAAAAATTGTTGTGACTAAAAAGAAAATATGTAAAATTGTATTATTTTTATTGTCATTATTATTTTAATGGGTAAGATTACAACGTTTTTATAATATTATTGATAAATCTCGCGAAATTCCAACATTATTCTGTGTATGACATCACTGTTTTATGTCATGAAACTAGATATTTTATACACTCGATGAAATAATAATATTCGTAGGCGATAAAAAATAAAAACCATAATAAAAGCGTCACGGTACATAATATTGTATTATATACAGCGATACATAATCATAATAAACAATACTTAATTTACCATTGTCTCTGATCGATTTTGCTTTGACTTTATGGCGTCGAGTCGACCGAATCACACCTGTATACCGTTGCAATCAGTCACTGTTAGTATAGTGTTGTGAAAACTTATAATATTGCTCGTACATGGTTTATCACACTAAACTTCTTATCTACACATCGTTGGTCTCAGTTCAACAGACGTGTTGAATGAGTGCTTCTGTAGTAATGATGTACATTTTCGACAGTGCGAATGTAATTTAGACACAATTAATATTAAATTATTGAAAAGCAGTATTTTGATATAGTTTTTTGAAAACAGTATTTATGGCAATTGAAAATTTCAATCTAAGTCATACACTAAGGGAAAGGGGGGGGGTACACTGGTGAACATTGAAAATGGCTGTTGAACTGTTCTGATCAAATTGTGATAGGTAATGTGAATGTAATGTGTAAGTAGATAATATGTCATTAACGTCACGAACCAGTTTATAAATAGATCTATATAAAATGGACTGAATGGTTAATAAGTCATGCCATTGTATGTATTATGATCAAAAACGGTTTAATCTTAATATTTAAAACATTTCTCACAATAATTTATGTGTTAATTTGTATTTGTCAGTTTGATTGTAGTCATAACCCCGGTGATATATTTAAAACATAATTAAAATTTGGTTATTCTAGTCCATCTAACTAAATATCTACTGTATAATAACTCTTCAAGTCCACTGAACTATAAACTATAGTTATCGGCAATATAATAATAATTTGATGATGATGAAGTCTGTATAGTTTCTTCTTAACACCACACGTAAATACAATATATGGATTCTGTACGTTATTATATAATGACTGTTTAACATTGTATTCGTTTTAGAGCGTAAAATAATAATTAAAAATCAATTAACCTAACCTAACGTTGATTCTATATTAAAACAAATCCCACAAACATTTTAGTATTTTTCAATAGTCAATGAGATTCATATAATTATTATTTATCATCTTAGGTGGAATCTTAAATTTAATTTACGAATTTATATGACAGTTAAAACGATAATTTATTTGAGCTGGAAAGAAAATAATCAGTTATAAGTATACATTTGTATGGTCGACGTAGACAATAATATTTAGGCGGGTTATTGGATTTTAAAGGTTGCAAGATGAATGCTCAGAAATAATAATTCAATTTATGAACATAAAGTTCATTAATGATTTTGCAACGACAGAAGAAAATCGCTATACCTAATAACATTCGAGTGAAAACAATTTATCTGATTGATATTGATTTATATATTTATATTGTTTAATTCTATGTATCCAATTATATATTCTATACAATTTACTTTTATTAATTACATTCATTTGCGGTTTTATAGTCTTGAAAATCAATTTTTGTGTAAAATTATAATACGATGATATCATAACATTTAATTTATTACAATATTGTAACTTACAGCTGAAATAATTTTCTGCTCAAGAAGATTTGAAGATGTTGTTGTGAAAACAAAAAAAAAAGTTTATCATTAAAAGGATAAAAGTAAAATAGTCAGCAAGACGGAGGTGTCTATTTTTGAAAACAAATTTATTAGAACTGTATTATTGCTTTCGAATGTAGTTTTTCATTTAAAGTTTTTAGTTATATAACATTTGAGACTAAATTGAACACATGCATGCATGGATAGAAGGTTGGGTTAGGTTAGGTTAGATAATCTGTATGTTTTTACAAACAGTGCAAAGAAACCGAAGAGGCACAACCTCTAAATGGCTCTAAATATAAGCCACACACCGTAAATTCGGTTCTAGTTTGTGAAAGTCCTATATTATTACAAGTACATTTTTATAATAATTAAACTATACATTAAACCTATGTAATTACTGTATATATATATATTTAAAAAATATTTTATTTTTGAGTCTTTAAATGAATTTTATACTATTGAATTAAAACTGCAAACAAATTATAGCTTGTGATATAATTACAATAAACTACGATGATTTATAATATTTAATATGCCATAGGAATGTCATAGTAATGTATTCAATTATTTAGCGTAGTTCAGTAAATAAAAGAGTACTAGAAAGTATATTAAAAATATAATTATTTATACTTTACATTAAACACGATTTACCAAAAATATCATTATTTTATAAATAATGATATTTAGTACCAGAAGAGTATTTATAATAATATGATTGTATAATTCAGTACTACAGCTGTTTTGTAGCTGAGAGGGCTTAAGTTTCAATGAATATAATATTTTATTTTATATATACGTATATATATATATAACTGATGATGCAATTATGTAACACAAAAAAAAAATATTGTTCTTAAATTATTTCAAATTATAGTAGGTATTCAGCTTCATAATATTATTTATTATTTAAGGTTAAAAAGCTTGAATAAAATATGTAAGAATGAATTAATTATGAAAATAATTTTAAATTAAGCTCAAATTATTATTCGGTTTCAAGGTTAGTAAAATGATAAATAATTTATTCGAGAGCGTTTAAATTATAGTTAATATTCTTTACCCCTTTCCCGAAGGCATACTTTCAGCCTTTTAGCAAGAATCAATACATATTTTAAATCATAATATAAATAGAAAAGCGAGTAGAATTAAAAAAAAAAACAAAACAAAACAGTGATACGGATTGAGTGAAAATTTAGGGTTTTACATGGTTAGGTTACATACATTTTTTTTTTATTTTAGATTAGAATTTTGATTATGGTATACTCGAGTCTACTATTTCAAAGCGGATTCGCGTGCAAAAATATTTTTAAAAAAAACCACAAACGTTTAATCAGATTTTTGATTCGTACACGCAGAGCTTTTAAAGAACTTAATAAAAAAAAGCAACCGTGTTGACGTCGACAAGCTCGTTTCGTTGTAGGACGTTTTAAAAAAATAAAGAACACAAATATTATATGTATATTACATAACGATTGTAAAACTTACAAGTACGTATCAACATCATACACACAAATCACAACACACCGAGACACATAGGTTATAATAAATGTAATACACACGCACACGTATATATATATATTATATATAGTATATTATAATGTATACACACATACCTATGCCAGACATTCTTCATTCAAACTTGATAAGGTTATAATTTCGCACAGCAAATAACATCGTTAAAAACGATAACAGTATATTGAACTTTTGGTGCGATCGACTAAACAGCAAAACATTTTGTCATTTTGCAATAATGTCAATGCACTGAAATTACAATATTTTCGGGATATTACAACCGCGACTCGTGCAGTTGACCATTGACACAGAGTGTTTAAAATATTATGAAAAAATAAAATACTATATAATATATTTATGTATACTGACTGCGAATGTACTCTCACAGTTCGTTGTGTGTAACATAATATTTATACATTTCGTACGTAACCGTAATACGTATAATATGTATTGTGATTTGATGTTTGATGGAGTTTTGTATTTTATAATTATTAGGGCTGTCAATTTGTAGGACAGTGCATTTTTTTGGTGATTGAGAAATACAGCTTTGTAAGTACATATAATTTAAATTAATTATTTAACAACGAATTCATGTATGAAACTTTTATTTTGCATTTTTTGACGTTTTTAATTTTTTACGTCATTTTTTTGCATTTTCAAGTCATAGTTTTCCTTTTTTAGTTCATTTTACGGTATTTTTAATTAAATTCTGTCGAATAACATCTTTCGAAAACCTTTTTTTGTTTTATACAGGTTGTATATACGTCAAATTTAAAAATCTTTAAAAAAAAACATTTAAAAAATGTTTCAGATGAATAGCATTATACAAAATTCAAATTCAATCAACAATTTTAATAATTTTTTTTTTTTTTAAGAAAAAAACATATTTTTATGCGTGTAAAATTTAATCTTCTAATGTAGTAGGTAATGTACATAATGTCCTATAATATCAACATAAATATAAAAATTAAATTAAAAACCATTTTAAGTGAATTTAATACTATATT
This sequence comes from Stegophylla sp. TES_Ste_2020, assembly GCA_025469315.1. Classification (NCBI taxonomy): domain Eukaryota; kingdom Metazoa; phylum Arthropoda; class Insecta; order Hemiptera; family Aphididae; genus Stegophylla; species Stegophylla sp. TES_Ste_2020. The sequence continues at coordinate 1,595 of JAIPRM010005274.1, read as the reverse complement.
TTTTGGCATTTTATATTGCATTTTTTGAATTTTAAGTGTATATTTCATTGCATTTTTTTTGACATTTTCAATGCATTTTTCAAGGAGTTTTAGTGCATTAAATTCACAGTCCTATTCATAGTAAATATATTATAATATTATAATGTATATAATATTTATAATTGTTACACTACGGATGAATCCCTTCTAAATCTTTCCTAAACTCTTCGTGTAAAACCGAAAAATACTATTCATTCTAAAATAACATCACGCTGTTATCGAACTAAAAATAATGTAGTGCCGAAATTACAAAAAAATTTGCTACGATCCGGAATTTTTGACATTTATATACATATAATATAATATATGTATACACAATATATTATGTATATACACATTGGCGTGTGTGTGTAATGCGTATATCAATAATTGTGTGTCGTTTTTGAGTAAGTGGCATTTATTATCTAATATAGTGAAAAAAATCCTCCTAAAAAAATGTGGGAAGACATGTTCGTCATAAAAAAAAAAAACTAATGTACACATAAATACACACACACACACACACACACAAACGTCAGAGCCAAATAAAATAACATCCGTTTGCAAAACTATAAATTTAACCGAGCCGACATCCCCGAACGATGAAACAACATAATCTTCAAACATATATTCTCATAAAAAGCTTATTTTGTACATTTTATGTATTGTATAAAAACCGACACGCTGAAAAGGTTTTTTTTCAGGAAACTTGTGCTCGTGGCTAATAATAATAGGCTTCGTCGTACTGCGCAATATACCTACATACAATAATAGTATAATGGTTTATATTATATTGGTTTAAAACGAATTGTTAAAAAAAAAAAAAAAAAAAATATTGAACCTAAAATTCTTTAATATTTTCTAAACAAACTAGTACTTGTAATCTTTATGGACTTTGTTGGAATATATAATAATATAATATGAACAAAATTTATTGTGCAACGTACACATCTACCCACCTCCACGTTTGAATAAGCCAAATAGAATTAGAACATTCTATTCAATTGATTTCATTATAGTTCTCGTGAAACGAGTTATGTATAGAGGTGCATGTATGTTTCTAACGAGGAAATAAGTAAATATAACCAATTATTATTAGCATATAATATAGGTACTATGCGTGTATAGACTTTATTTATTACAAATACACCAATAGATATATATATAAATATATAGGTGACATCCTACTCCTCTGTAATATTATGGCGTATATGCGCGATGGGGATGTCATGTAAACTCGTATAATATATTGCAGTGGTTCTCAACATTTTTAAAGTCATCGCCCCCTTGAAGAGTAAAATATTTTTCAAAGCTTCCCTCAAAAAAAAAAAAATTCTAAATAAATAAAAATGGTGTATTATTTGAAAAGTGTATAACTGAAAACCTAATAGAAAATATTATAGTTTTCCCAAAACCGTTTTTCTCAATCCATTTTTCCCAATTTTTTCCAATCTAATTTCTCCAATTTCAATATTTACCATAAAAACATTCTTCCAATATATATTTTTACAAATTTAATATTTCCTCCCCCCCCCCCAAAAAAAAATTGGTCATAATTAAAATTTTTTTTTATATTA
>JAIPRM010005273.1:0-13786 GCA_025469315.1 Stegophylla sp. TES_Ste_2020 | reverse complement strand
GGAAAAAACTACCCAAAATTTGACAAAAACGACTCGGAAACCATCATTTTTCGATCCGAACTATATGAAAATTTAAACATAGATAGAAAATAATATAAGAAAGATTTTGGAGCAAGAAAATTTTGAAAATGTAAAAAAAAAATTTGGACATTATTCTAACATTTTTTTTTCTCATTTATTTATTATATTATTAACTTCCCTCGTTCAGAATCGTTTTATTGAAGATATGATTTATCGTTTCTTTAAAATTAAATACACCGGTTAAGTGAATCCCACCCGTCGTGCGAACAACACCCATCGTGCGAGTATGTCCGGCTTTTTTTTTTTTCGACTTCCTAGAAAAGAGGTGGCCAATTTTCCTCGGAGATCGATTTTAGGTTCTTGCGGTCGACATAGATTTGCCTAAAATTTAATATATTATCAGAAAATAAAAAGTTAAGTTAAGTAATGTGAGGTAAAGTAAAGTAAAGTATAGACAAGAAAACTGGACAAATTTCACATTATAGATATTCTTCACTGTTCGAGTCAGTCAATAAAATTCATTACTCCCGTCAAGAATATGACACCCGAGGTGCGAAGTACACACTTTTCTATTATTTTTTTATTATTTAATAAATAAAGAAAAAAAAATTTACCAAAAATAAAAAAATCTATGCTAAAAAAAGAATATATTATTAGATTTTTTTTCATGTTTTCAAAATTTTCTTGATCTAAAATATTTCTAGTATTATTGTCAGCATATGTTTACGTTCTCGTTAAGTTTGGATTAAAAAAAGATAGTTTCCGAGTATTTTTTGTCAAATTTTTGATATTTTTCCGCAAACTTTGAGAAAATAATAGAAAATTTTAAAAAAATTACTTTTTTAAAATACCATTTAGAGGTAAATTCGGTTTCCAAAAGTTTCTGGTTGAAACTTTAGGTCAAGTATTTTCATACTAAGAAGTATTTATAGGAAAAATAAACATCATTGTATTAACACGAGTTTTTTTTTTTTGCTTCCCTTAGAATCTAAAAATAAAACAAAAAGTCATTTTTAATTTAGTATAATTTACAATACATTTATAACACGAATATGATGTGTGTCACATAAAGTCATTTAGCTCGCCATCTTAGATCCACACCACATTTTTTACTTTAATATCTGAAATTTTAATTAAATGGTATGATGAAGTGGGCAGCTGCAAACAAAAATAGATAACATTTTTAGATTTTACACTGCATATATTTTATTAGAATTTCATTTTTTTTTTACTCGGCGAGAGATCATAGAGAGTGGCGATCTACGTGAAATTATGCTGTGATCGACCAGTCGATCGCGATCCACCTGTTGGCCGCCACTATCCACTGCTAATGGTCTTCTGTAACACGTGATTTTTCAATTATACTGAACCGTTATTTTTCTGGCAGTCGATGAAGCAAATTTTATTCATCTTACGTGGAATCTTCAAGGGTCGAGTATACCGGGGGGGGGGGGGGAATAAATTTGAAGCGAATGATGAAGGATCAGCTATCCGTCGTCGTAGGGTAAAACAATAAAAAACCGTTTTATGACGAAACGTTTGTCTTTTAGTGTGTGAAGTAACATAAAACGAAAAAAAATCCGCCATCAACTAAATAAGAACTACTCTATTGTAAAAAAAAAAAAAAACATGTATGTTTGTACTACAAAATCGACCGACCAAAGATGTTAGGAACTCCAGCAGGTGATTAACGACTCCAAATGCAAACTTATTTTTCATGATAATAATAATAATAATAATTACCGATTTTCAACCGTGAAAGGTCATTAATTCGATTTTACTTTCCCTTGCGGTCAACGATTGACAATTAGTCGCAAAACTCATTTGAATGTTGTTTTCAAAGGAGTTTTAATGAGCTCTCCGATCAGGGTCGTGCTTAGTGGACGGTAAAAGGGACCGTTGCCTACCTTTATAGTGGTCCTTTGTGGCAATTTTAAAAGGGGCGGTAAAGATTGCTTTATTCAAATAAGCATCTATTCTAATATGATGAGAGATTTCATGCAATTTGCAATGTTGATGGAATGGCTTCTCTGTGAATACAGAATTTAAAATGTGTTTTTTTATACAAGAACGGAGAACGAGTTATTAATAATTTAAATATTAGAAAAATAAAAAAAAAACACTAAAAGTCACAGAGAAAGTGTGTAAAAAATTATCAACTAATGATCCATCACCTCAATTCTATTTTATCCACGTGCTTTTTGTTAATAACGATAAAAATAAATATAAATTTACCAAATAAAGTTGCATATCAAATAAATCTTTAAAAGGTAGGAACTATAGTTAGAAAACAGTTGATAATCTAAAAAAATTTCAGTTTTTTTTTTTTCTACAATCCTTAATCATTTAGTTATTTTATAAATCAAAAGTACTTTAGTTTAAGACATTAAAAAAAATAAATAAAGGCGAAATTCAACATTATAGATTTGAGTAAAAAAAAAAAAAAAAAAAAATTATCACAAAAAACCGTAGATAATAATTTATGATACTTAATTTTTATTATTTATTCATCGCTATTAAATACACTTCATTGTATTCATCGGTTAATTGCTATACCGTCATGGGAAATTATTGAAGAGAAAAAGGAGGAGTCATGGTTAGGGAAGGAAATAAGAAATTACCGGCGAGTTTAGGGACCAAAACGTTTATTTATTTATTTTTTTCAAGTTAAGTACCTGCATAAAAAATTTAATCAAGAATGGGCTTGTGCTTTGTAACATTTAATATGAAACTTGAATTTGAAAATTTAATTTTAAGTTCCAATGTTGTCGGATATGTGTGTGGTTTTTATACTGAGAAGTATAAAAGGTGTTCTGGAGTTATAAACGACATGAGTTCCTGGAAAATATTTTGAAATTGCGTTTAAATGTTTTATATTTGATAAAATCATACGGCATGAACTACAAAATACAGATATATTTTACTTTTTATTCAATATAAAATAGCAATACGAATCAAGTTAAATGAAATAAAAATTATAAGAGTCAATGGTCTAATTAATTTTAATGCATAATCTGTTTCAAAACAGGTTTTGAGAGGAACGAGACTTTTTTTTTATTAAAAACACTCAGTGTAAACGCGTGTACTTTCTTAGGTTTATTTACCAAAAACACAACTGACCCTAATCAAACTTAACCCAATATGAATTGAAATTATTTTTTTTTTTTTTTCACATATTGTGTACAATATTTGTATTTTCATTAGAAACGAGAGATTCCGCATGTAATGTAACAGTTAACAAGAAATTTTGAGTGGTTTTTTTTTTTTTTTTTTTAGGTGAAGGAAAATCCTGTGAGGCTATTTCTTTCTCAGTACTCGACATAATATTGATTTTATTGCATTTTTATTTCGCAACAATTTATTTATGTATTTTCGTTAAAATTCTACAAACCTTTTTTGTAATGGATTTTGTAATGGATTTCAGTGTTTTTTTGAGTTATTATTAGAAAAAAAAAAAACTCGCGTCAATACGTCACCCAAAAAAGAAAGTATATTTCTCCTAATTAAATTTTACCGACATCGGTTTAATTCTAAAAAAAAAAAAAAACATAAATCATTCAATACAGCATCAGATCTTTGTAGATCTGATGATTTTTAAAAGATAAGATAAGATAAGATGATCTTTATATTCGTGAACATGTTTTCGTAACGGTGTGTGAGACAGAAATAATAATGCACGCGTTGACATACTCTTAACATATGAATTCATTCGTTCGAAAACAATTTACATTATTCGAGTTATATTCAACAAAGCGTTATTTTTTTTTACAACAATGAAATAATATTATATAATAATCAGGGCCGTAAATGTTAGGGTGGAAGGGATGCCCAGAGGTATGGATCCCTCCAAAAATTTAGAAAAATTGACACCAACCCTGTAAAAATATGTAATTTTACAAAGAAATACGGTTTTTTTTTGGACTCCCCCCCCCCTGGAAATTAGTTTTCAGTTACATCCTCGACATAAACGCCATCGTTACAACGGTCGTGTATTGTCTGTCACGTGGATGCTGTTTGATAATGATTTGAATATTATTAATCGACTTCTTGTCGACGATCGACGATAATAATGTTTACACGTTTCAGAGCGAACTGAAGACGATCGAAAAAGACACGTAAATAACAAAACATTTTGGTCGCTGCGCATCGAGAGGAAAACCCTGAAGACCCAATCGACGTGTGACCTGCAATAAATTATCGTCATAATAAATCGCGCACTTAACGCTGCGAAAGACTATATTGTTATTATTATTATTATTATTATTATTATTATTATTATGCTAAACGTGTGACGCGTTTAATTATTAATATTTTTGTTCATCTGTAATAGCCTTTCATGAGGATAATAAAACTGATTTGCTGTATTCTCATAAATACACGTGCACTTTATATCACTTTACCTGCCAGAGTTCGTATATTTTATTCACTAGGTATGTTCAATTTTGAGTAGAAAGGACTCCTTTAATTTATGGTGAAATCACATAATGTTAAAGAGATGCGCATTTTACGTTATAATATTATAACACAGTAAATTAGTAAAACGATCTCTTGTTTATTACTTTGTTACCTAAGTTCGTTTTGGTATTAATTTTTACCAGATTGGCTCATAGTTGTTGTCCTAAGGTCTAATATTAGTGGGAACTTGCAAAACAAGTATCTATTTAGCATTCACACCTGTTTTTTTTTTTGGCCGTAAAACTTGAAAAATGTAGAATTTTTTGTGGGGAATATTCAACTTATTATAAATACTATATTTTCTGTAACTTTTTTTTTTTTTTTCACCTTGAGGGTGTGTCGTGGCGATAGTGGTGATACAAATTATTTTTTCACCGCCCTCCTCTTCCCTATATTTTAACAACGGAAATTTATTCATGTAATTTTTCTATGAATTTTGATGTATTAAAATGAAAATTCAAACGAGTAATTTATATTTTATGACATTACGAATTAATTAAGTTTTAGCTGGTAGTCATAGAATCATAAAAATTAACGTAATACCTTGGTAACTAAAATATTACGTGCTGAAGGGACTATAAATTATCCTTAATATTTAAATTTTAATAATTAAAAAGCTATTCGTTTAAATTTCTATTTAAATACATCAAAATTTGCCCTAAACATAATCTGAATAAAATTTCATTATTAAAAAAAGGAGAGAAGTACATTAAAAAAAAAAAGTTTGGTATTACCACAGGACATCCTTAAAATTACAAGAAAAGAAACGTTATGAAGAATCTGGTTTTTATAGTGACTTGATCATTCCAAAGAAAAAAAAGTATAGACAAGAAAGCCGGGCATACTTCGCACTACGGATATTCTTCACTCCTAGGTTAGATACTCTTTGTGGGTGTGTTAAATTTTAAAGAAACGATAAATCATTTCTTCATACGACGATTCAAAACTAAAGAAGTTACTAATACAAAGAACAATATATAAGTTGTCTTTTTCAGCAAATTCACCAAGAGTATCTGACCCGAAGAGCGGAGAATATCCGTGGTGCGAAGTATGTCCAGCTTTCTTGACTATACTTTACTTTATTTTACTTTGTTTTTTTCTATCTAATAAATAAAAGAAAATGTCCAATTTTTTTTTTACATTTTCAAAATTTTTATAAAGTTTGGATCCAAAAATGATTTGTTTCCGAGTATGATTGGTTAAATGTTGGATAGTTCTCTTCGAAAAAAAAATATAATAATAATAAAATAAATAAGAATTGAGAAATTTAAAAATGACCTCTCTCAAGTAACAACTAGAGGCAAATCATGTTTCAAAAAGTTACTGATCGAGGCTTTTAGACATGTAGATCCATACGAAAGTGTTCTCGGAAAAAAAAAACGAACATCATTGTAAAAACACTAGCTTTTTCACTTCGTTCAGAATCTAAAATGGTCAAAAATTTTCCATTTTCACGGTTAAAAAACGGGGGGGGGGAGCATGCTTAATGAATCATCCTAACCAGGGGCGTATTTAGGTTCTTCATCAAGGAAGGGGATATGAAAATTATTTTTTTCTTAGTCTGGGCTTCTTTATTTTGATTAGACTTAGTCTTATTTATCAATGTAATATCAATGTCTCCTCATAGAATCTAAAATAATTGAAGACGGCAAAAAAAACATTGACGATCATCTATTCACAAATCGAATGAATTTGTGATTTCCTCACAAAATAGTGACATAAAAAAAAAAAAAAAAAAAGTGTCAAGGAAGGGGATCTATCCCTCAATATCCTCTCCTGTAAATACGGTTGGCCGTGCGATATTTTGGCCGATTGTGTGGTGTATGGCGAAAAATTTAAGTATTCAAAAGAAATTTGGGAGATTCTCAACCGATATTCTCCATAGTGCATTAAAATATATTTTTTTAAAGGGTCAGAAACTGCTTTTGGGCCGGTAAAAATCCAAAAACTCAGTGAGTCAGTAGTACCTTTCCTATCCGCCACCGACCCTAACTACAATGCCCGTAACTATATTTGTGACAACAGTACATATTTTATTAATATAAATACTTTTAAAAAATAATATATAACCCATAAGAGACGTTCTGGTGCCACCTGTTAATAACTAACACCAGTCGCTTATTTCTATCGGACAAACCGAGCGGCGAATCGTTTCTAATTTATATCGAAACGGAAATTGTATATATACATTATATCGTTTTTCCGAGTCAAACACGCCGGCTATGTTATAATATGCGCACTAAACACGAATAAGGTACACAATTACAATACTATAATATTATTATGGTACAGCGCGTAGTTATTATACAATATACGATTACTATATACAATACATTACGGTGGTATAGTATGCTCAGGTTTAGTTTGTAAATCGACCGGGTTAACTACTCCGCCGCCACAAAATCGTACCGCCATTGTTGCACAAGTATAATAATGTTGTAATATTTATATACCTCTATATTATTATTATAAACAACGCTTACACAACAACAACTTTAATGTCTTATCTGTATTTATCGCTCTAATAGTAATAGTAATATTATTATTATTATTATTATTATTATTATGCGATATTAACCGCAAATTGTTTCTAATAGTCACGAAAGTCGTAGATCGTCGTGGCGACGGCCGCGGCTGAGGGCGAAATCGTTCTCGGGGGTGTGTTTTGATTACCGACTTTGCCTGTACAGCTCGCAGCGGCGGCTTTAGTTCTTAGACGAAAGAACGTCAACGATTGTTCGGCGGTACAAACGTACGCACATTATATTATTATTATTATTATTATTATTCATAAAATACGCATGCGTGTCGTTTAGAAAATGAAAAAATATGGACTGGAAACCATAAGAATTTTCCGCCCTTCGGATGGGATGGATAATGGGTGGGCACATTTAGTCAATTTAAATCTAAAAACAAATGACAAATTGAGTGAAGCTCGGATAATTTTACTATCTTAAGAAATGTCATCATTTTAGGGATGAGAAATAGCAAAATATGCGCGAAAATAGTCAAAAATATGCATTTAAATTCATTAAATATGCATAAAAAATACTAACTATTTAAAAAAAAAAAAAAAAATACATTCTGATAGGTTATAATTATTATTATTATAAATAAATGAATAAATATTTTGTATTCGTAAATAAAGGAAATTTGTTACATTAAGTATCTGAATACAGTATTTTCTCAACTAGACGATAACGAGAATCCGAATAAATTTTTTTTTAAACGAAAAAAATCTTCTATAAATCTAAATAATGTATAATTTTAGTAAAATTATAGTTTTTTTTTTTTTTTTTTTTTCATACCTGTAGATTTGTGTTTTTATGTTCAAGTTATATTATATTGGATAAATTTTACAAAAAATGCATAAATATACACAAAAATGCTATATTATGCAATTTTTAAACACATCACCAAAATATGCAAAAATATACAACATAAAAACCTCAAATATGGACTCACCCGGTTATGGAACAGATTTTTAGCATATTTAGCTATAAACAGAAAATATGGATAAAAATATGTAATACCTATAAGTTCTCATCCCTAGTCATAATCAACTTTAAGAAAAAATTTAAGAAAAACAATAAAGATAATCCTTTTTCCACACTGTTTTATAATATTATCCCTATTCCAATATTTTGTTCCTTAGAGATTTTCTCAACTCATTGCTATTATATAATACGTTTAAATTTGGAATTTAAAACACTTCCATACTTAGCTGCTCAAAGGGATCAAATTTTGTTGAAAATGTTCTGAAAAAGTCTGTGTAAGGTGTTTGTTTATCGACAAAATACCAAAGTTCAATGGAAACAAAATACATTACGCTTGTTCATAAAACTCTGATTACAAATAAACGAGAGTAATATGACGAATTATTTTGTCATAATCGAAATACATATTTTATTCCAAAATTTTTATCCGTCATACTTCCAAAACCGGTCGATAATATTGACAACACGTAATACGGTAAGAGTTTTCTATGGAGAGGACTATGCACACTCCCCATCCCTTAAACGGTTACACTCATCGCTCGCGCGCAAGGTTCCGTACTCTATCCGAGAAGAGAATAAGAAAACGGGGGGAAAAAAATATACGGCAGATTATATACGCGTAATAATAATATACTGCTGTAATGCGCACGTTTCGCGTTAATTTAAAGCGTATAATATTATATGCGACGATGACCGTGTTTTTTTTTTTTTTCCACTCTGTCTATCCTCCCTGTGCCCCGACGCCGATATATCGCGTTGTATAGTAATAATAATAATTATTACTGTCGTCGTCGTCGTCGTTGTGTAACACGGTCACGCGCACGCGAGCCGCCAATATACACGACCGTGTTGTATCCGTTCGCACACACCCATTAATATATATATAAATAAAAATTAGGTCGGTTAAGATTTTTATATTTTAAGTGCACAATGTTTAATACATTTTCGGGGACGACGGAGTTTAGATATTAACCTCCGCTGTTCGGACGCCAGTCGGGCTTAACAAGATCGTGGGGTGTGTGTGTGTGTGTGTGTGATAAATAGATGTCGAGAGTGGTGGCGGGGCGTGGGGGTATAGCGCGTAATAAATGCGTGTTCTTTGTGCCGTCGGCTCGTGTATATTATACACACACACACACACACACATATATATGTATACGTATATGTATGTGTGTGTGTGTGTTTGTGTGAGTATTATACAGGATTGCAAAATTATTATTCCGTCGTCGTATATGTGTGTTGGCCACCATCCCCGCCGCGGCGTTGCCGTTTTATTTGATAAAATACAGAGCGAGAGAACGAGACAAAAGTGTTGTGTTGTTCCTCCCTCCCCTACAACCACTACTACTACCACCACCACCCCTGAATCGGTCTTTGGAGAATCCGCGACACACGAGGGCAAGGGGGGGGGGGTGAAGGGACAAAAAATATGAAGGAGAAGTATAGGAGAAAAAATGAATATAGATTTCGAATGCTCTCTCTCTCTCTCTCTCTCTCTCTCAATCGAGTTTTGACGCCGAACGGAGGCGCGAGCGGAAGAGCGTATTAAAATTGCTCGTAATTCGATTCCTGAACATCCGCCGTCGTCGCTCGTATAACACATAATAATACGATATAATAAAATACGTACGGTGTAGGTAAGAGGGAGGTTTTAGGGGGTTGAAGACCCTCCGGTTGATAAGATCCTAATAAAAAAAATAAAAAAAAAAAAAAAAACGAAGCGAGATAAAATTTCTGAGCGTATAAAATGTTATAACAAACGTTTTTGTTTATGGAAAAATTGGGAAACGATTTTCTTCATCGAAATTCAAAAAGTCGATTGATTTCGGACATCGATACTCTTAATGAAAATATCGACGGTTTTTAAAAGTCGATGTTTACTTGAAAAATGTTTTGTCGATGTGAAAATAATAAAAAAAAAACATTTCTCATCACTTGTCACAACATGTCAAACATGATTAAATGTACTTTTATTAGTATTATTTTATTGTTTCTAACATCCGACACCGGGGGAGGGGGCAACAACATTTTGGTATATCCAAAATATTAAAAAAATAAAAATAAATAAATACTTAAGAAACTATAGAATAATAATCATAGATATAGTTAAAGTATATAGGTAGCTGAAAGAGGTTTTCTTTTCTCCACGGTTGTTATTGTGATTGTGGACGATTTCAAAAAACCGAAATACAGAAAAATCAAAACGCTGAAAAATCGGAATTATCAAAACACAGAAATACCATGAAGTAAAGTTACTGAGTAAACCACGTCTCCGAAAATTGAATTTTCGTGAAATCGCGTTTTCAAATTTTACCTTTTCTTCTGTAATGTTCATTTTTATATTTTAGAATCGGGTTTTTTTTTTTTTTTTTTATGAAATAAACTCTATTGCTTTGGCGTTACGAATAAAATCTTTTTAGCTTTCATACATATTTTTTGGGTTACCGGATTTGTGTTTTCGATGATTTTCCAGCGATTACCGATAGAATAAACTAGCAGAAAATCCGTATTTCCATAGTTCCAGTAAGTGCAGTGTTACTTATACACGGGGATTTTGCAAAGATAATAAACACTTGTAATCTTGATTACCGAGTATACGTGCAGCGTGTTTCCGGAACTGGGACAGGGGCAAACTACAGACGACAAAATTCGGACGAATCGAGATTTCGTGCTGTGAAATAATCAAACTCGGTAACAATTTTCAGGCAGCAGAATGGTAGCCTACCATTGGTAGGCATCTACCTAATAATTATTGTTGCATATATATTTTTTTGGCCGCTCCTGTCCTCCGCGTGATAATGCACTAGTTTTCTAAGTTGTCTCCAAGGTACTTTTTGCGATTTTTCTGGTGCACAATAATATGTAACATACCCAGTGTTAGGATTGATCTAGGTAAATATTTAGTTATCTATTTTATTGTATCTAGATAAATAACTATGGGTTATCTAAGTGTTATTGTCTAGGATGAAAATTTCATGTATCTAAATATATTTACATTGCTAGATTTGTCCTTAAAATATATTGTAATTATAATATTTATGATTCCCATTTATTTTATAATATTTTACCTACTTACATTAAATTGCCTACCTAAATCGATAGCACATTTTCTATTTAAAAAGTATAAATTTTTGTATGTTGAGGTAACTATATTTTTAAATAGACAAATATTAATTTTATTTATGTACCTATATATTTGTATGTTCCCTGCAAAATTTAATTATTTGCATTAGATATTGGGATTGAAGTACAATAACAAAATATAAACTGATTGTTTTTAATAATATATATATATATATATATATATATATATTCCTACCTTAAATTAATAATGTTTCATTTAAGTTAAATTTTACCACAAAAAATAATAATTTTTATAACAAAATTAATTTTATTATAAAAAATAATTTTCGTCTAAAATCTATAGTAATCTAGTAGGTATCTAACATACTAGTGTATTGTGTACAATATTTTTTTATAAATATACCGTTTTATCTTTTTTTATATAGATAAACACAAGTATTTTAAATTTTATTTTTATCTAGATACATTTTTGAGTTACCAAAATTCAACACTAATTACATACCACATTTATCGGTATTGCATTTTTCCGCAAGAGGAAAGTACGATAATAATTACACTCTTCAAAGGTTAAGGCTAAGAGTAAGGTTGAATAAGGTTTATTTTCATATTTTCAGGTAATGCTTTTTTTTCATTTGCTTTACAATACTAAAGTACGCTCTCTTCTTTTCTTTTGCACTCAGTCTACCTTTCGTTTATAATATTATATGAGGAAACTGCTGCGCCAGCTTTATCATGTTTCAAATTGATTAATTTTCGTAACTAATTATTGAATTGAATACAGTTTACATTTTTTTTTTTTTAAAAAAATCTTGAACTGGACTCACCTAACCACATGAATTGGGTGTACGGTATAAAACTGTATGTAAATCGAGCCTGTAGTTTCAGAGATTATCGCCGACAAATAAATGTGACTTTCTTTTTATACCATAATAAAGCTGATTAACTCGGCTTCGCCCGCGTGTAAAATATTTATTTTCATATTTTTTTCATTTTCATATTTTCTATATTAAAGTCAGCAAATCTCTCTCTCTCTCTTTTCTCTCTGTCTCTCTCTTTTTCTCACACATTCACGTGCACACTTTTTATCTGAGTATATCTATCTTTATCTCATCTTCTCTTCTTCATCTCCGTCAACTTACCACCATTCACTTGTTATGCTGATTATAATACAATTTCCTAAATTTCCTACTGTCGTTAATGTAATAAATTGATTATCTTTTCTTTTTTGGCCTTATACAAAAAACAATTGAATAAATAAAAAGCTATCAATAAGATGTTATTCCATAAATAATAACGTTATTATGAATCCGCACTACTTAATCGAAACGGCAGCGGTGCGAGTGATACTTATGAATCCACTGCGTTACACACAACGTGATTTACACGCGCAGAGGGAACTATTTTAAACCACGACGGCGTATTATTTCGTTATTGTTATTGTTGATTTTATTTTGCGAATTTGCATACACAACCGTGATTATGCCTGTTTCCTGGAGGAATTATCAACGAAAAATAAAAAAAAAATATTCGCATGCAAATCGAACCAGTAGTTTCTCCGGAGAAAGAAAAGTCATTTTATTTTGTCTATATACAGAGTGTTCCACGAGGGGTTTATCTCCTGAGATAATTATAATTAGATGATACGAATATATTTTTTGTTGAAGACCCACAGGACGACGACAACAAATATTTCAGATTTCAATTGAATTTAATGTTTTTTGTAAAAAAATAAATAAATAAATAATTTTTATTTTCAATAATGTCAAAGATTGCCATTTTTTTTTTTTAATAATTGGTATATATTTCTTGAAAGCTTATTAGGCCTGCTTATCGTGTTCATAAGTTACCCCTACTGATGAGACTTTTATCATTTGTTGCCCGAAACATTGAATCATTATGGACTATTACAGTGTTTCCCAACCTTTTTACTGTGACGACCCATACATTTATTTTTTAATGACTAGGTGACCCATTTCCTACACAAAAAAAAAAAAAATAATAATAATCCAATTAGGTGCACATTAATATAGTAACATTAATGATAATTTGTTAATAAGCAATTTTATTATTTAATTTAGGCGATGATAAAATGCATTAGAAAATGCTAAATACTTATTGTTGTCAATTACAAATAATATATTAAAAATAATCTTTGAATTAAAATATTTATTATCCAGAATCAACTATAAATAAAAACAAATTGACAAAATTTTAAATAGATAAAATGATAAAATTAATGTTAATGCTCATAGTAGTAGTAGTAGTAGTAAGAAATTAGCGAAATTGAACGAAAGTAACAACGTTTAGTCACAAATATTATAAATTTATTGTATATTTAGTCATTTTTATTTCAGATTCTGAATGAAGTGAAGAAGATAGTGTTTTTACAATGAAGTTTATTTATTTTTTTTCTGTGTACAACTTTTCGTATGGAAATACTTGTTCAAAAGTTTCGATCAATAACTTTTTGAAACCCGATTCGCCTCTAGATTGTACTTTAAAGAGGTTATTTTTTGAATTTCTCAATTCTTCAATGTTTTTTTTGAAAAAAACTACCCAAAATTTGACAAAAACGACTCGAAAACCATCATTTTTTTGATCAGAATTTTATGAAAATTTAAACATAGATAAAAAATCCCATAAAAAAGATTTTGGCGCAAGAAAATTTCGAAAATATGAAAAAAAATTTTGGACATTTTTCGAACATTTTTTTTTTTTTTCTTATATTA
>JAIPRM010005272.1:0-20865 GCA_025469315.1 Stegophylla sp. TES_Ste_2020 | reverse complement strand
TGTCCGCACGGCAGCATCCGGAGTCCGAGTCCGTCCGTATCGACGTCGTGCCCGACCCCGAAACCGTTTTTGATTTTCACCGACTCCGCGCACGGGTAGGCAATAGAATAATTGTAATTGTTTACATTTTTTTTTTTCTAACGTCTCTGACGATGTTTTCCTTGCTTAAAATGTGTTTTAGTAACATATACGAATCAAAAAAAAAAAAAACTATTTTTTACTATGAGACAAAAATAATAAGTTTGTAAAAGATTGATGATGTAGATTGTAGGCCGTAAAGAGTACTCTAAATACAATTTTAAACTAAAATTATTTCGAAATTTCATTAAAATTTTCGTAGATACGTTCATTAGATGAATTTTTTGGACCTTTTTGGAATTTTTTGAAAGATATTTTTGCGTTTAATACTTAATTAGAAAAACGCATCCACATATTATGTTCCCAGTACATTTGTCTAGGATTTTTATGGCCTAATAATTATTAAATAGAGTTTCACGTGTGTTAGTATCGTTAAAATTTTGTTTTCAAGTAACTCAAGTGTTGCATTATTATTATTATTATTGCTAAGAATTATTTTCCGAATGTCTAATACTATGTAAAATGTGTATCACCGACCAATTATTATTAATACTCATATCTCCTAATCGTTTTTTTTTATTACGTATGTGCAGAGTGTCTAAGGAACTGTACAGCGGCAACACACTGTTCCCGGACGAACCGTTCGGGTCGATTCGTTCCCTGTCAGTGCCCAACAACAACCTGGCCGTGGCCTGTTTCCCCGGGGAACACAGCGATTTCCAACACTACTTGTCCGTTCCCGACGACTCGTGGTCGCACAAAAGGTAACGGAGTATATTATGTATAAAATGTTGTAATATAACCTTAAGTTTGAGAGCCGAAAATTTATAAAAAAAACTAATTCGAGGCGAGCGACATTGTAAAGCGATGTTTGTAAAACGAAGACACATTTTTATTTTTAAATCAGATTAAAAGGAACATTTATTTATTATTATTTATTTTATTATTATTTACATTGTTGTTGTTTTACTCGAGAGAAGTGCTTTTTCGAGTGTTCATTTTTTCTGAAAATTTTTTTTTGAAATCTAGCTGATGATAAGGTAAACGCAGTTCACACTTAAATTTTCATCAGTTCAGATCGAATTTAAGAGTTGAGTACATTGATTCACACGCACATAAGTTATAGTGCCAAAAATTGATATAAGTCTCATAGCACAACCTTTTGTTAATGGGTATTTTTCTTCTGGAACATTTTTCTATAAAATTCTATGGCGGAAATGCCACTGCGTTTGAGTCCTTTTAGTCCTTCGTCCTCTTTTGCAGTTCTAGTAGCTTCAACTCTATAGCCGCTGCTGTCCTTTGTTAGTGGCGATCGCTCACAATATCAACAACAAAAAAGGATTTACCAGGAATGAAAATGAAAATCTGCGATTGAATTACAAAATTGAGTATTATAACGTGTATAACGGCTGATATGAAATGATTTTGGGAAAAATAATTTTTCACAGGAGCGGAGAGGGGGATTTGCATTTTTCGAGTAAAGTTGCAGGTCATTGGACTTCATCACGGATGGAAATACATAATACTTTCTCAATACAAAACGTACGTTCCACCAGGATATGACAAAAATTAGTAATAGCTACGTGCATTCCACTGGCCGCGTATCGCTCGTGTTTACTAATTTTTCGGTCCTAATAAAAAATGTGTGGTCACGTTCGAGTGGTAAATAACTGTCTGAGCATCCGACAAATCGTGTTTACTTCCCGTATGATGGTGGCGTTTTAAAACGAAACGTATATTTTGGAATAATTGTATTATTTGGTAGCAGTATCAAAGACAAAAGAAAATATATTTCTTTAATCGAAGTACCGGAAATTTCAATCCCTTACGAAATCTTTTTGATGCATTATTTAAAAATAATTAACTCTATATTTTAACAAGTTTTAACTCTATCCATTTAACTCGATAACATTCTGCATAATTTCTCCGTCACAGAGAACTGTATTTTCTTTGTATAGACACAGACCCGTATGATTTTCTTCTTTTACGGTAATGTGGTAACCGTAAGTACGGTTACCACAGTACCCACGCGTGATTTTCGTAGACGAGTGCAGTTGCAAATTGGTTTTTGCCGGGAAGTTCTTAAACTAGTATCTCTTCTATGAATCTATTTTTAGATTATACGCCTTCCCGTGAGACTTTAAAATAAAACAAAACCTTAAAATATGCATGCGTTTATGCTATAAAAATGTATCAAATATGGTATAAAATTTACGAAATATGCTCTAAAAATATTATGCAAAAATGCTGAAATAATTTCTTATAAAAAATTAATTTCACTGTAAAATCTCAAAGTATTTAAAAATTGTATTGTGTGTTATTAATAAATCTTCTTCTATTATTTATGAGATATGTTTTTTTTTTTTTTTAATCTTTATTCTTTTAAGCTTACATTTAAACAAATCAAATATCAAATAATATATATTTTAATCTCTTCAGTTATTCAGAGAAAAATTTTCCGATATCAAGAAAACTCAATTATTAAACATTGAAAAATATGTGAAATATGCACTTATATATCGAAAAAAGAGCTAAATTTGTAAAATATGCCAATTAAAGAGAACTACATTCAATTCCTGATGTTATGAAACGCATTTCTATGTTACTTAGCTATGTTTTAAATGATTTTTGAAAAACATGCAAACTCCTATTATAAGTCCCTAGCTAGGGGCAGATATAGACGCCATGAACGGGAGGAGGGGCAATTTTAAATAAAAATAAAAAAAAAAGGTGATATAAAACAAATTTTAAGTGGTGAAGTGGTGGGCATGGTTCTCATTCAGAGCCAAACTACTTCAACAACTGTAAAAAAAAAAAAAATAATAAGAAAAAAATTGTTATACATTTTTATTATTTTTTACAGTTTCAAAAAACCTATTTTGTGAACGGGGGGGGGAGGCAATTGCCTCTATTTTCCCTCCCCTTGTATCCGCCACTGGCCCTAGCCTTAGTAATCAACGTCGTACATTTACCGTTAATATTTCACTGATCCCGCGGCGCAGCGACGCACCCGAACCCGATAAAACGAGTGGTCGGATGGACGTATCGCGTCGATTATTACAAACCAGACATATACTAGATTGAATTCATGCTAATTATTTCTCGATTGTTCTTCTCTCGCGGTATACCGCAGTGACCGCGCGAAACATGACCATCACAGACACGATCGAAGAATAATGAGGTACCCACGTGGCGTATTTTTTTGACCTGTTGATCCGATAGTAATTTAAATGCTCTCGCATTCGTGATGTATTTGTTGAAATGTATCGCTCGACTTAACACTGAACCGCATAGAGATAGTTTTACTAGGTTAAGTTACAGTGGCGTCCAACTGTGTTTGACAGTAATGGGGTATAAAACTTATTTCAAGTATCTACCCACCCTTATGAACATTGTACTCTATACCAGTGTTTCTCAACCAGGGGGTCGCGACCCCCTCTGATGGTCGCTAGCTATTAATTTAAGGTCGCCAACATTATATACAACCTACCTAACCTAACCTAACCAACATATAATATTATATTATAGATCAAAACAGAATTATACAAAAGTCCATGGTAAAAACAGATGAAAATTTGCTATCGTTGTAAAATGAAGAACAATTGATTGAAACGACTTCGGATGAAATATTACAATATTTACTACATATATACATAAAAACATCAAATCTTAATGCAAATTTTTTGTTAAAGCTTAAAGCCTTAAAATGAGTACCCAACTTAGCAGAAGCTGGAAACACTAAAAACAATTCATTTTCAACGAACTACTTATTTATGTAAAATGATAGTTTCCTTTCCGACTGTAATACAAATTAAATTGGAAAACTGGCCGAAAATTTGTTGAATAAATTCTATTAAACCGAAGATTGACAAAATTCTTTTAGATCAACAACAACGACTAACAACCAAGCCATATTAATTTAAGAATAAGAATATTTCTATATAGGTATTTGAATTTTTTCACACACATTATGGTTATAAAAAACAAACAAACGTTTTTTATAGTCTCAAAAACTAAAAAATTTATGTTCAATGTTTTTTTTAAATCATATTTAGTATTATTGTAATTCTGTAATATCCCTAATCTATACACAAATTTAATAAATATATTTTGGGGTCACTAAAAATTGAATATTCAATTTGGAGGGGGGGAGGTCGACACAGTGAAAAGGTTGAGAAACACTGCTCTATACGACTATACTTATGTAATTTTGCTCTGATATATTTTTGGTTATTCGGGTGTTTCGATATTTTTCATTCGCGAATAATCGAAATACCGAATAACCAAAAATATAACAAAACTTGACCTATTCACAGTAATTGTATAAATTAAGTTTACCATTTTGTAGTGTATACGTATATCAAAAAAATCAAATTATTAGTACACCGAAAAACCGATAGGTCATTGTTATACTTGCGACTTTAGTTTTTCCATTTAACGAGTGTAAACCAGATGAAAATATTGATTTAATAAAATACCAATGAGTTTCAATGGAAAAATAACGTCTACATATAAATAGCACTATAGGTATTCAACAGATTTTGAACTTGATGGGGTACAAGGAAGTTCGAAAATGTCGAGAGACAAAGAATAGAAAAATTAGATTCGGCGGAAAAACAATCTGGGAATAGAGAGACATTAAAAAAAAAAAAAAAAAAAGGAAGGACATAGAGGATGTCTTGTAAAATAAACATACTAATTTTTAGCATTTTCCTATATGGTAAATATGTTTTTATAATTGTTTTGTTTTTTTGATTTTTTTTTGGTTATAACAGATTGAGTTGCCCGAGTTTGCCGTCGACCGGAGACGAATTTTCACAATCGATTCACAAGCCTTTGACGCCACAGGTCGTAAAGGTGACGCGTGAAATTAAGTTCGTCATGCCCGTGGATAAAAACGCGTAAGAAATCAACAACGCGGACACGTCTTGGACACCGGCCTATCTACATCTGTTGTTCGACTGCAGCGTTTTGTAAACACAAATTTTAAAAACGAACAATGTATAGTATTTTCAAATTTTCAATCATTATTGTGACTCTTCAAAGAAATGTGATAAAATCCGAAGATGTAAATTACATGGTGCATTCGAATTGAGTACCCCAAAAAAAATAAAATCAATTTTTCAATTGTCCGAGTTGAGTCTCAAGTTTCAAAATCGTTTGTCCGAATCAAGTCCCGACTTTTATAATGATATAAATTTTCATATTATCTACCGTTCAACCGGCGGCAATCTATCATATATTTTACTTAACCGACACATACGTGTCGCATACAGTAGCGTAGCTGTTTTCCACTAAGGAGGGAGCGATTTGCAAAATTATTCTTAACCTAAAATATTTTTTTTTAATCGTTCTTATAACAGAACGCTTGTTTTCTTTGCCGTCCAAATTTTTGACAATAATCGTGCTTTCTTCCATTCACTGTCCTCTGAAAGCTTATTAAATAAACCCATAGAACCAAATTATATGACGTCATTGTCATTAAAAATGATAGTAAATATAACTCGTTTTAGTGCAAAAAATTCGTAATTATAACAAAAGTAAAAGAATTCGACATAA
This sequence comes from Stegophylla sp. TES_Ste_2020, assembly GCA_025469315.1. Classification (NCBI taxonomy): domain Eukaryota; kingdom Metazoa; phylum Arthropoda; class Insecta; order Hemiptera; family Aphididae; genus Stegophylla; species Stegophylla sp. TES_Ste_2020. The sequence goes on along the minus strand of JAIPRM010005272.1, from coordinate 15,228 downwards.
TATTATTATCTATTATTATATATTTACAAATGAAACAGGTATTTCTTAAAAAATAATGAATAATAATTTGTTTAAATCTTGTTATTAGAAAAAAAAATAATTGTTGTCAATGATAAATTGAACAAATTTTTGCGAGTGTTTCTTAATTTCACTCAAAATAAAATTTTAAATTAAGTAGTATTCTATCAAAGTATAAATAGTTACAGCAAAATCGTCTTTTTCTTCTTCTTTTAAAAATGGACGAACGTTTATAATTATTATAAATGTATAATATTACATTTTGATGGAAAAAAACCCAAGGAGGAGACGATCCACCCATCGTCCTCCCCTTAAATACGCCACTAGTTGCATACAAAAATATATATTTTAAACATTAATTTCTGTTGCTTGTAATATAACACAATTGCAGTGCAATATGGTTAGTGTTGTATCATATGTGCACGTAGATGGAGACTGAACTTACAAGAATGCCAAGCGAAAAAATAAAACATTGATTTTAAACTATTATTCATCTCGAATTTGTCAAACTCTCATCTTACAGATTTAATCCTGTACAATAATACTAAGTGTTTCAAATTCATTGTGTCAAAAACAAAATTTTTAAAAAAAGAGCTATTATTCTAAAATTAAAAATTAAAAACAACAATTTTTATCATACTTTCATGTTTTATAACAAAAGCGTTGACAGTCCCAAGTCTGTATTTTTCACTATGTAATATTATATTGTAAGTAGTAAAGATATATAAATAAGAAGGAAAATGTTGTTTTTTATTGGAATATTTGCAGCAAATGCATATAAGCGAGACACAAATTGTTACGGTAAGTTTTTTTTTCTGGGGCTCAATCAGTATGTTTTTTTTAATAATTTTGGAACTCAATTCAGATGCAGTCTTAAATTATGTATTCGATTGTTGCACTTTTAACCGTTGTACCCGAAAAAAACGCAACACGATTGTGCACCAACAAATTTGTGAATTTTCCTTTTTTATCTACAGACTACAACTAAACAACACGATTGCGCATTAAAAAAAAAATGAAAAACAAGAAATTAAATTTCTTCTTTTGGATTTTGAACGAAGTGAAGAAGCTAGTGTTTTTACAATGATGTTTATTTTTTTTTTTTCTATGTACAACTTTTCGTACAGAAATACTTGTCCAAAGTTTCGATCAATAACTTTTTGAAACCAGATTTTCCTCTAGATTGTACTTTAAAGAGGTCATTTTTTGAATTTCTCAATTCTTCATTTTTTTTTTTTTTTTTTTTTTTGGAAAAAACTACCCAAAATTTGACAAAAATGACTCGGAAACCATCATTTTTTGATCCGAACTATATGAAAATATAAACTTAGATAGAAAATCATATAAGAAAGATTTTGGCCCAAGAAAATTTTGAAAATGTGAAAAAAAATTTTGGACATTTTTCGAAAATTTTTTTTTTTTCTCATATTATTAACTTCCTTTGTTCAGAATCGTTTTACTGAAGAAATTATTTATCGTTTCTTTAAAATATTCAATACACTCGTCAAGAGAATCCCACTCATCGTGCGAAGCTTTTTTTAAATTTTACATTATCATTTTGCCTTACCCTAAGTAGTACGCGATCAGTTTCAAAGTTAATGCGATTTGAAGTTTGCCATTTATGGTACGACTATGCTGTGCCCTCGTTTCACCAAAAAAAAACTGTACTTACCGACGTGGTTTTTCACAACAAATCGAGATTTGAAATCCGAGCGCTAAGTATGATACGAGTTTACGAAGCAAGCGATGGGAATTCTGCACGAAGTAAGCGAAGTGAACAGAGTTATGAAGTGACGCTCAATGTTTTATAAGTTATAAAAGTAAAAAGCCGGACATACTTCGCACGATGGGTGTACTTCACACGACGGGTGGTATTCTCTTGAAGGGCGTATTAAATTTTAAAGAAACGATAAATCATTTCTTCAGTAAAACGATTCAGAACGAAGGAAGTTAATAATATAAGAAAAAAAATGTCCAAAATTTTTTTTCACATTTTCAAAATTTTCCTGCGTCAAAATCTTTTTTTTAGGATTTTCTATCTATGTTTAAATTTTCATAAAATTCGGATCAAAAAATGATGGTTTCCGAGTCGTTTTTGTCAAATTTTGGGTAGTTTTTTCCAAAAAAAAAATTGAAGAATTAAGAAATTCAAAAAATGACCTCTCTAAAGTATAATCTAGAAGCAAATCCGGTTTCAAAAAGTTATTGATTGAAACTTTTGGACAAGTATTTCCATACGAAATGTTGTACACAGAAAAAAAAAAATAAACATCATTGTAAAAACACTAGCTTCTTCACTTCATTCAGAATCTAAAAATACAATTTCGCGCTTATATATTATTTGGTACGCAATCGTGTCGTATAATGGGTGTAAGTAAAAAAAATAACAATTCCTATACTTTTTGATGTAGAATCGGGTTGTTTTTTCGCGGGTATAAACATTAAAAGTACCCAAATATATTATAAATAAATGTTTTATACACCATTTATTTCTTTAAATTTTTTTTTTGCAAAACGATATTCATTATAGATGTAGTCTATATCGGTACAAATGGGAGAAAATTTAAATTACATAAATTCATCAATTAAAAAAAATTTTTGCTGTTTGACAGTGTTTTCACTAGCTACTAGGGGGGAGTCATTTTTAACCTAGATCAAATTTAATTTACTGATATGAATTTTTGAGTTCAAACTCCACATATTGATTAAAAAAAAAAAAGTGCTAAGAGTATTTCACCGACTATAATAATTTAAACCAGAGGTTCTCAAACTTTTTAGGTTAGCCCCTCACCTCATTTTGATCAAATCCAAACGTGGGCCCCCCTCATAAAAATAATTTTAATAATATCAAAAAGTTAAAAACAAACAACAAATATAGGCTAATATTTATACTCAAATAACCAATTTATTTTAAAATGAAATAAGTATATTAATTATTATAAAAGGTTTTGATCAATCGGTCACTTTTAATACGTTATAGGTGGGCTTGTTTTTTTTTTTTCATCACAAAGTTTATCATTATTATGCAAATTTAAATAATAAATATTACAATGCTGATTTTTAAAAAATTTTTGCACCCCCCCCCCTTATAAAGCTTTAGCGGCTCCCCTAGAGGGTCGCGCCCCACACTTTGAGAACCTCTGATTCAAACGATAGACTTTGGTAGTGAATTCTAATCGTGCTGAAGATAAAACTAACATAATAATTATTGCATCGAGACTTTCCGCCTGATTTAGTCATCACATCGATTTATATATTTACCGGACACTCAGTTTCATTTAAAAAGTCTGATGAAAATGTTAAAATAAAACGAGGACCAAAAAACACATCAACACACAACGCAGTAGTACAACACTAATATTGAAATGCATTATCTTGTATTAAATAAATAACCCGTTTAATGTTACTTTTGAATTGATTTCCTTTAAAAATATTTTTATAAATGTTATATCTACTAACTTCAGATATATATATATATATATATTATGTGATATACTATTTATATTATTTATATATTATTATTATTATTCGATAACATATATTTATTTTTTATCTATGTAGGAATCTATCTTGTTGTGAATTTTTTCATTAAAATATATATTTATCTAGGTTTATAATATGCCAGTGTATTTGATTAATAAAATAAATGTCTTTTTCAATTATTAAAAACAATATTAATAAAATTGGATTTTGATTATTATTATAACAGACATGTTTTGTCACATATATATAAATACATGAGTTCAAACAACAATACGTCTTGAATTTATGATGAAATTACTTTCTTAATATGTTTTTAACGATTTAATTATTATAAATTCATTGGTTTTAATTAATAATTTCTGGAAAGTTTAACGTTCCGACCATCAATCAATTTTTATTCACTTTTATTGATCTATTTTAAAAAGGATAAAGAAATAAAACAGCACATTGACCAAATATTAAAAATGTCACTTTTAATGTTGCACTCTTTATAATCGATTATTAATTAATATTTTCTTTGATATATTATTATCAAAATCAAATCTTCAAATAAATTTTATCCGGAGGATAAATTTATGTAAAACAAAAAATTGAGAATACTTTTAGATTCTGAACGAAGTGAAGAAGCTAGTGTTTTTACAATGATGTTTATTTTATTTTTTGCTGTGTCCAACTTTTTGTATGGAAATACTTGTCTAAAAGTTTCGATCAATACTTTTTTGAAACCGGATTTGCTTCTAGATGGTACTTTAGAGAGGTCATATTTTGAATTTCTCAATTCTTCAATTTTTTTTTTTTTGAAAAAAACTACCCAAAATTTGACATAAACGATTCGGAAACCATCATTTTTTGATCCGAACTATATGAAAATTTAAACATAGATAGAAAATAATATAAGAAAGATTTTGGCGCAAGAAAATTTTGAAAATACAATTTTGGACATTTTTCTAACATTTTTTTTTCTCATTTATTTTTTATATTATTAACTCCCTTCGTTCAGAATCGTTTTATTGAAGATGTGATTTATCGTTTCTTTAAAATTCAATACACCCATCGTGCGAAGTATGTCCGGCTTTTTTCTCATAATAATTCAATAACTCGTAATTAAGTATAGCGTTTATATTTTAAATATATGTATCATTTAGTTTCATAGTTTCCACGAGTGTAACACGATTACGCACAACATGGAGTTCAATTACTTAGATAATACACCGAGTATTTTGTCACGTCCGGGAATTGGGCCTCAATCCATATTTTTTATTTTTTTTTTTTGAAAATAAGTACGGTAAATGAGTCACCTACGTTTTATATATTTGTTAAAACGTACACTCGGTAACTTGGCCATTACTTAACTATTTTTAATGAATTTCCTTATACTTATTTGAAAATACATATATGAGTTGAAATATATTAATTTGAAAATAATTGATTATTATAAATAATCAATTTGTAATTTTAACCTAACCTTAACCCAACCTAACCTAACCTACCGACTACGAATTATTTTATGTATTATCGTAATTTATATTGTATAGGTACTAAGTACTAATAATATTATGTTTTTCAAAATTGAGAAGGCTTTGTCAAAAAGGTACATAATAAAATAGATTTTTCCAATATAAATTAGCCTAACCTAATGATAGTACTTACTTCAAACCCAGGCACGTAACCATACATTTTTCCATAAGGGGGCCAACATTTTTTGGCACCATTCTATTTTTTTACACCCCCCAATTATCCGATTAATTTGCTTAAAAGTAGCTAGTGTTAATTATTAATAATTATAATATTATGGAGTATCATAAGATACATTTGGAATTTGGAAAGATATAGGACGGTAAAATTATACGCCATATTTAAAATATTTAAAAATAAAATCAGGGGGGCCAGTTCGGGGCCACTGATTTTTCTAAAAGGGCCAGGCCCCCTGAGGCCCCTCTCTTGGTGACGTGCCTGTTCAAACCATCACTATATTGGCGTCGTAACTCATAATTTGTGTAAAAATTTAAGAATTTATATACATATATACTCTTACACGGATATCTACATAAATATTTTACATTTTGTAGTATATACAATATTAAAATTTAAAGCATTTAGTTGATAAACAATGACGTGCAAGCACAACTTACCCACGGTTCACAAAACGCATAAAGTATGTTATTTTCTTATTTTTCTCGCGCGTTGCTGTGTTTTTATGACACTTATATATATATATATATATATAAGATAAACCTCTAACATGTTTATATACAGACGTTTAAATAAAACGTAAAACATTAGTATATGTATTTTGTTTATGTTTTTCTTTATTTTATGAACTGAACTCAACGCGGCGCGTTATAGGGGAATTAAAAATATAAATATACCAAAAATACCAATTTTAAATAAACAATTTTATAAAATAAACCATTATTCGGTGATTGACCTGATCTTCGGCTTTTAAGCAACAAGTAGTCGTCAATGAACACGGACTGCAATGAGAAAATTATTCATGTCGAATAGAAAATTATTAAACTCGATTACCTAGTGACTGAGATCAACACTCCGTGTTATTCGATTCTTCCGATGTAATTCTAAGCGTTTTACGGTTCATTAAATTAACAACAGACAGGTACTATAAGCAAATTAATTAACCGAAAACCTGCACTTACAAAATTAATTACCACTTTGAAACATTTGATCGTAAACGACATCCCATTTAAATATCATCTATTTTAAATTATTTTTTCTGTACATTTTGATGAATGGCAAAAAAAAAAAAAAATGAAAGAAAGATGACAGAGGAGGGAGAAGGATAAAAAGTGTTTTATTAACAATATTTTTTTTTTTTTGTAAATTTTCTTTAAACGATTATTTATATAATTTTATATACATGGATAACACTTAATGGCATAACATTTATAATATTATTATACTTTTTTTTTTTTAGTCGGCCAACATATATTCAGTTGTACCGTAAACGACAATATATTCACACGATTGCTAATGTGTTCTCATGCATTCCGGGGAAACCTAATTGAGCTTCTTGCATTATTCTCAACCTCGGTCCCATGGGTATTCCGAGCTTGTGCATCCTTTCCTCGCTCATGTACGGCAATTCGACCAAACCGATTTTCTCTTTCTCAAACGACGACGCGTATTTCTGAGAAAAACATAAAAAATTTAGTTCAGAAAGCAAAATTGTTTGAAAAACTATTATATATTTTGTAAAAGCCAAAAATAATAGTCAATTGTTTTAGTAAATCAATTTGGTTCCTTTGATATTTTTTCCAAAAAATATAAAAAAACAATCGTTTTATTTTGATTTCGTATATTGTATTAGTTTAATTACCTCGTAACCTAATTTCTTGAGGAACAGTCTTAAAAGTGGTGGTTCGTCACCGAAAAATTTGGTTAGCTTTTTCACTTTAGTTGGACTCGAGTTGGTCTGTTCTGGACACAGGGAGTGGAGAACTCGGGGTACCGAATGAGAACGTACGGACAACATATTCGTCTGAGTTCTCAACGCAGAGAGTTCATTTCGAATCACTTCCATTTCTTGAATCATCAGGTGCTGGGTCCTCATTTCGGACGAAAGGTGTGCAACACTCCTGGCGAGGGTCACAACGTGAGATTCCAAACGTTGAAAACGTTTATTAATACCCTGAAAAATTTGGCATTTGTACTAGTGGTAATTAAAAAAAAAAATAAAAAATATTTCAATTCGATTTACGGAAGGAATAAAATATACTCGTTTGTTATTTGACTGTAACTTGTATAGTTCACATCAATATAATATTTACCAAAATATTATTACCAATAATTCAACTCGAACGTCGAAAACTCACTTTAATATCCTTGACGGATTTTTTTCGATCGTCTGTTGTTGTCGACCTTCTCGTGTGTCTTTCCCGGTAAGGTCTACTGCTCACTGACGACGGGATCGAAGACATACTGCCATACACACGTCGTCGGTGAACACGAGGATCAGAAGGTTGATATCTAGGTCCGCCACCACCGGATTTACGAACGCCGAGTAATTTCAGTACCTGCGCACACGTGGACGTGGTCGAAATCATTTTAATAGTAACAAAGAAAATATATCTATTAATTACAAACCTCCGAGTACATGGTTTCCAATCCTTCCAACTGTTTCCTTATGGTACGCACGTCGCTGTTGACGGTTTCATCATCGCTACTCGCTTCTTCGTCGAACATCGAGTCCATATCACCGACACTGCTCGCTATAAGCAACAGTTGTTATATTATTCCATTCACTTTAATTATTCTATATAAACCAGGGCTTCAAACCGGTTAAAACCGGTTTCGTTATTAACCGGTTTTATAGGAAAATTAATATAACCAAAAACGAAAACGAAACAACAATTTAAAATTTTATTGAACAAATTCAGAACACAAAACCAGAATTGTATTATGCTCTCGAACGAGATTTGGTTGAACTTTAACTTTTAATTTAAAGCTAATACAAATGTAAATTATGAATAAATTTATTCAAGGCAAAAATCTATTACCTATTTTACTTTAAAAAATATTTTGATTTGGGTTGGTATCACTTGTTTTTATTAAATATAGATATGATAATGACCATGGCTTCAATGAGTTATAGTTCTTAATGAAGTTTTACACTTTTGAAAAGCTGAAAAGTTGAATTTCAAAATATGATCTTGGAATCATGATAAAATCAAATTATATCATGGATTATATATAATTTGAATTTGAACTTATATTGTGGATTTGACAGTAATAAAATATGATTATTTTGCCTTAAAAATCTATAATTACATGTATATAATGATATCTAGGGAATAAATTGATTTTCACACATTACATGTTATTATCTCTGTTACAAACTAGAATCTGTAGATATTAATTATTATTTATTATAAATATGAAGAACGAAATTAACCGGTTTTTTAAATTGTAAAACCGGTTTTAATGAACCAGAAAACATAAGAACGTTATCAACCAAAAAAGATATCATAAGAACAAAAACCATTAACCGAAAAAAATTATTTCGGTTTGAAGCCCTGATATAAACTCAATGACTTACTTTGAAGTATTCTTTTCAAATCCGGCCTTTTAATGCAAGTACTCGACGGTTTATGCGATTTTTCCTTTGGCACTCTGTTCGACCATGGCGTCCGTTGATGATTCGACGATTGGCCTCTAGATTTTATTACCGAGTACTCTGTTCTGCTGTAAAATAATACAATATTTTATGTAAATTTAAACAATTATCATACACAACCTAGAAATTATATGGAAAAATTTTTAATTACTGTTTATGCACGGGCGTTTGCATGTCATCGGATGATCCGTCGGGAGACAAAGGCGGTAAAGGTGGAGTTACAGATGACACGCTATCACTTAATGTCGATGGCACACTGACTTTAGACGGATCGAGAATTTGACGTAACTCCGTATCCACATAGTCCATCCATTCGCTTTGACCTTTTTTCCCTGTACAAAAGTAACCTTTAGTTACTTCACCGTTTTTAAATTAGTTCACTTTTTCTATATTGCATTTTCAAGTTTAAAAATATTTGATACTTAATCATTTACAATTATTATTTATAGTTCTGTTCTATAATTTAGTCGTTAACCGATTAAACTTTTTTTTTTTTATAATGGAACTTTTTAAAAATTAAATTAAACCACACGAGGCGTCTAGTTTGAAAACCAGCTAAAAGATCATTTTTTTCAAAATGGATTTTTTTTAATTTTCCAAATATTCACACTGTATCCACTAGTTGCAGGTAAAAATATTGAACATCAAACAAGTCTATAATCGATATTTAATATGAGGACAGAAAATCGTGGTTAGTATCAAAACCAGCCCCATCTAACGACGTTTATTTCAAATCAAGCCATATAATTAAACACACGTTTTTATCTGCTCTGGTAATAGTACTCAATTTTTTTCAGTTTTCACGAAATTAAGTATTAACTATAATTAAGTTCTATTTGATTATTATTTTTTACTATTAGATAATTATATTATACATAAAATTCAAAATGTTTTGCACATTTGTTAAATTTTCCATCTCATAAAGTCAATTTCAAAACCAGTCATTTCAAAACTATAAATTTATTTGTAATATTTTTACGAAATATATTTTCACATACAATATGACGTGTACCATTCAAAGCTTTGATTTCATTATTTATTATAAAATTATAGACCAAGTATGTTACGTTATTTTCGTTTTTTTTTTTTTTTTTGTTGTTTCTGAAAAATTTCTGATTTTGAAACTAGAAGCCTCCTCAAATTATTGTTGACTTTCAAAAATGTAATCGTTCTTTGAAAACAATAATAATAATATAACAGTAATGTTCTTACCTTGTTGGTTTGTCGTCGGTATTTCAGACGACGATTCGGGACTAGTGGTAGAATTTTGAGCTTTACCGCTACTGTACACGGTACTACCGCGTCCAGAGTCGGACTGCCCTCCGCCGCTGCCCAATCTCCCCCCGTCCGAACTGGCTCCGCTTATCGGACCGCTGGCAGCTCTTTGGTCTTCCAGCTTGTCCACGTCGTCCAAAGAACTCGGTTGCGATTTGAAATCGGCTCGCTTGGTTATTTTTCGACCCAGGTATCTGTCGCTGGAATATTGACCACCGTTCGATTGGCCGTTGGCGGCGTCGACGACGAGATTATCGTTGGATTTCGATCTCGAGAACGGAGCCGATGCGGGTTCTTGACCATTGCAGATCGGCAACGGGGTTTTGAAACAATCTCGCGGCGGCGTTTGCGCCGGAAGCCTCTTTTTAACGTACAAAGGACTCTGGTGGCGGTTTATCTGCCCGTAATTATTACCGGACTGCTGGACTTGAACCTCGTAATTGTTATTATTATTATTAGTTCTATGGACAACATCGCTGCTGTAACTACTCTGCAGCAGCGGATCCGGTTTTCTCATGTCTATCACTCGATTCGTTTGAATTGTATGAGGCCTATCGTACGTCGTCGTCGTCGTTCTCCTCGGAGGACCGTTGTTGTTATTATTATTATTATTAATCGTTCTACACTGTTCCGGCGGCGTCTGATATGCATTTTGATTGGGCTGCACGTGGTTGACGGCCAAATTTTGCATTTGATTATTCACCGCCAAGTACACGCCGTGTTGGATCAATTGGCTGTGTGGACTCAGCGTCGCCGGGTCGTCCAGTTTTATCGGAGTCGGCGGGGTCTCCGCGTTGTTCAAATTCGTTTCTGACACTAATTGATGGTCGTTTTTCGATTTCGAAAACCTCGTCGTTATCATGTCTTTGATGCGAGACGAAAACTTTTTGGAATTATTCGGGTCTTCGGGTGTGGAATGCGATGGTCCGGCTGCTGCGTAAATGTCAACACGCCTATAAGAACAAAAAAAAAAAAATATAAAAATTTTTAAAAAAACCGAGCATACTTCGCACGATGGGTGGGATTCTCTTGACGGGTGTACTGAATTTTAAAGAAACGATAAATCATTTCTTCGATAAAACGATATTTTGAACGAAGAAAGTTAATAATAGAAAAAATAAATGTTAGAAAAATGTCCAAAATTTTTTTTCACATTTTCAAAATTTTCTTGTGCCAAAATCTTTCTCATATGATTTTCTATCTTGTGTATGTTTAAATTTTCATATAGTTCGGATCAAAAAATGATGGTTTCCGAGTCGTTTTTATCAAATTTTGGGTAGTTAATTCCAAAATAAAAAATTGAAGAATTGAGAAATTCAAAAAATTACCTCTTTAAAGTACAATCTAGAGCAGTGGTTCTCAACCTTTTTGCAGCCGCGGACCACCTTATAGTTTTTATAATTTATATAGCACGACTATGGACCAATACCAATAATTGTCGTTTTAGTTCAAAAAATCGAAAAATATCTGACTGCAGATTTATTTATTAAATTAAATGAATTAAGACTATAATCACGTGGTTATAACCGAATGCCATCAGGGAAGGGTTTACAGGGGCGTTAAAATTTTATTTGACGCGGGCGACAAATTTTCTAGATCCGACACTGGCGAAAGTATGTGTAATTGTTATTGATAATATTTCAAAATGTTCATACATAATATTATATAATAGCAATATTACCATAGATATTATAGTAGGTATAGTATAATATTTTATAATACAATGCGTACCACTAATCTTTATATCGAGGACCGGTGCCGGTCCGCGGACCGGCGGTTGAGAAACACTGATCTAGAGGAAAATCCAGTTTCAAAAAATTACTGATCGAAATTTTTAGACAAGTATTTCTATACGAAAAGTTGTACACAGAAAAAAAAAAAATAAACATCATTGTAAAAACACTAGCTTCTTCACTTCGTTCAGAATCTAAAATAAATACATTGAGAACAGAAATAAATCTTACTGTGGAAATCCGTTCGAGTCATCTCTAAATATCGGAGACAGTTCTGTTGGCGGATCCAATGCCTTCAAAGGTTCAGCCTGCAAAATGATCAACACAATAATAATATAAATCTAATTTCTACGAATATATATATATATATACACCCTAAGGATCACTATGCAACGAATTTCAAAATATGTTTTACTGACCTTATAAACGTACTGTTGATTCACGTTGTCCTTTACCATAACGTAATGATGTGGTGTATTATTATATTGATGATTGTTTTGAGGAACATTATTCTAAAAAAAATAATAAATATCGCTTTCAATTAATTGAAATCATAAATTCGTGTGTTATTAATTTCTGAAATACATACTACGTTTGAAGATTGTTCCGACCACGCGATTTGTACGTTCGGCGTATCGGGTGCGATCGACTTGGGTCTTTTTTTGTACTCATTCAAAATGGGTATTTTTAAATTCTTGTCGACATTGCTAAGAATTACTTCCCTTTCAATCTGTAAAGTATAATATTATGTCCATATTTAATTTTGTACAATTTTAGTTTTATATTAATTACAAAAATCAATTTATTTATATAATTAACTGTAATATCTTATATTTATTTCAATTAATAATTGTGTATAATTAATATATTCACATTTAATTATGAGATTTAATAACCCGCTATTATGTATGGTCTTATAACTCTAAAGAATATTAAATTATTTTTTTTGTTTTTTAAAGACGAGTTACGTCAACCTTAGTACAATATTCTACGTTTTAATTGGTCGTTATAATATGTTTTCAAAAGAATTCTAACGTAACAAATCGCGTCAAGACGCGTGCAGCTTCTTATTATCATTTACTATATGTATAAATACTATTTTTATATGTATTTATATCTGCTGCCTTAGCTTTTTCTTTTTTTTTTTTTATCACGTTCTTAATTTTTATACATAAAACAGACACCGCGCAATATACTTAAACACATAATTTTTTTTTTTTTTTTTTTATTTCAAAATAACTAAAATGTACTTAAAATGGACATTGTTTCGAAGCGTAATTTTCATGAAATTTTACACTCCCATTATATCAATATAGTTTATTATCTCAGTCACGTCAACGTTCTCTTCTCATGTGTCTAATCAGCTCTCACAAATCATAATATTATAATAATATATGCAATAATAAAATAAACTTTCCCAAAAAAATAAAAAAAAAAAAACTACCTGGGAAATAATCCCACGCGTTGCATGTTTCCACGTGGTAAGAGAAAAAACTTTACAAAAAAAAAACATTGTTTAATATTTTTAGCTCACCGGAAATTTACTGGAATGCGTGTGGATTTTGCCGTTGCTCGAACCGGGCAACGGTGTGGATTCGTTGTACAACGGATACGGCGGCATTCTGTACGGCGGCGGACCCGCAGTCGACGACGACGACAACGGTTGTTGTTGTTGTTGATAGTTCTGTGGACTTTTCGCCGGTTTTGGTGGAGGCACCGGCTTGGCGGTCAGTCCTATAACCCCTGCGAACACACAAAATATATAAATGACGTTTCGTTCGGTTATGACGTTCATACTAAGAGTATAGCCTGCGCTGGCCGGTTGACGTGCACATAGTAAATCGCAGGGGTGGCCAAACAGTTCGAATCTTATTTTTAGTAAATTTTATCAAACCCTTGAAAAAATTACCCAATATACCCAATAATTATTGAAAAAATCTATACACAGAAGTTGATCTACAAAAGAAAAATTTGTTCTTAGTAGATCTCTGACTCAAAAAAAATTTGGCGACCCCCCCCCCTGGTATATTGTTATATATATATTATGAAATACAAGGTGGGTACGGCAACGTTTCCAGCGACGGATCGGAAACGGATTTCCTATCGCGGCTCAGCCGTTTCACTTGTCGCACGGTAATCGGGCCGGTCGAGGTGGATTTGGCGCAGGTGCACATGGCGACCACCGGCGGCGGACAGCAGACGAGCGTACGGATCGACTATTCGGCGCATAATGTGTAGCATACTACGTATATGAGGATATTATATTATTGTTCTTATTACGTGTCACAGGCCACGGGCTCCATCCATTGCAACGGAGTAAGTCGCCCGTGCTGCGTGCGTCTTGTTGTTGTTGTTGTTGTTATCACTGTTGCGAGACCGATTTAATTATGCACATCCGTTTTTGGTTGGAAAAGATTTAAAGCGAAATGTGCGCGACGACCCCGTCATATTTAATCATTAATAATATAATATGTGATGCAGATTCTCTAGTTCTTCACACTCAGGCACTCAGGCAGCTAGGAACATCTAACAACACCTAGGGCGTGGCCAAACTTTGGTCGAAATCAAACTAGGGTGACACAAATGTTAACTCTATCCAGTGATAAAAGAAAAAAAAACACGAGACTTGATAGCTTCTGTGCTAAATTTTTATTTTGATATGGTAGTAATTCTCACTCTCATCAGTTCCATCTCATCAGTAATTTCCACTCATCACTGGGCAACTCAGAAAACATTTTTTTTTCTTTGGGGGGGGGCTAATATGTTTATTTTATTAATTTAGACCTTCCAAAAAGGCATTAATCTTATGTAATTCTCAAAAATTCTGGGGGGCTTAGTCCCCTCAATCCCCCCTCTAATTGTGCCTATGAATGGGGCACATGATGAGCAGAAAAAATGTGTCAAAATATCACTGTAACAATGTACACCTCCTAATAATAATTGTAATAACGGTTATGTTATAATAATATACCGAATTAAAAACACAAAAAAATTAAAATTATTTGAAGTTCATATGTTTCCTCGCAATGATTTTTTTGTTCGACTCGAGATGTAATGAACGTTTATGATTTAACCTAAGTACATCAACAAAATAGTTGGGGTGGCCAGCGAACTGCTAAGGTTGGGCCCGACCACCCCCAGCTACGTGCCTGAGTTCACTACACTACCTTTTTACCATCCCTCTCGTTTTAATAAATCCTTTCAAAATATATATAAGGCGTGACCTGACTTTTTTGTTTTGAAATTTAAAAAAAAAAAGTGCACATGCTCACAAATACAGACCATATGCACTGACCGTTAATCGACTAAGTCTAATAAAAAATTAAAAAAACACCTGCCTCAATACTGTATGTTAAAAAAACCGTTTTTTTATTATACCTATATACGATAACGATTATTCACTGTCACTCGAAGAATATAATAAAAATGTTTAACGAAAATCACGTTGGACAGACAAATATACGGTTAATATAAACAACAAACCTCAAATGCGCAATAATACACACTTGTATGAAACGGTGCATAACGGATTTATCCAGAAAGAATGTGAGGATTTTTAGCGGAAGTTCATTAGTTCCACACGCTACT
>JAIPRM010005271.1:0-20867 GCA_025469315.1 Stegophylla sp. TES_Ste_2020 | reverse complement strand
TAACTTCCTTCGTTCAGAATCGTTTTACTGAAGAAATGATTTATCGTTTCTTTAAAATTTAATACGCCCGTCAAGAGAATACCACCCGTCGTGCGAAGTACACCCATCGTGCGAAGTATGTTCGGCTGTTTATTTTTTAATTTTTTTTTTTTTTTTTAATGTAATACACCAACAAGTGTATTCAATTCGACGAGCGAATAATACCCAAGGATATTATTAAAGATATTAATGAATAATAAAGATATTAATAAATAATTAAGTTATTAATAAAGTGATAGGCGAGTGAAATAATTATTAGTTTTGTAACAGATATATATCTAATTAAGGGTACTGAATCATCTTAAAAAGGAAATATTATGCTGCATCTGAAACTTTATTCTGCGCAAACATCAGATGCAATAAACTTAATATATCAATTACTTGACGTCTCCTTTTCAGGTCCGTCGTATTACATGCATATGTACATTATGCCTTTGGTGACTAATTTGTGCACTTTGTTGTGTCACTTTGGTAACACACTGAGTCGTGCGAAATAAGCAGTTAAAAAGCGTGATAGTAATAGACGATGGAAGTTAAAATGATTTCTTTATACTTAATCGTCGCCCCTACAGTCAACTAATATTATTAATTATTCTCATTCTGAGAAAAACCATTTGACATCAAAGGACGCATTGACTCGCAGTTCTCATTAATATGGCGGAAAAATTAATTGATTTATCGCGGGTCGACGTCCATATTAATGATGGTTATTCAACGAATGCAAGTCTCTAATTCTCAACGTTTTAACATGAATAGGTATTTAGCTCTTTTATAATATAAAATCCTTTAATTGCACTACCTACGGAATTGTGTGAAATATTGATTTTAAATATAAAAAACACCATAAGTAATATGAAATTGATTTTGGGATTTTATTTATTCACAATTTTAAATTTTGAGTGGAGCGAAGAACTTAGCGTTTTTAAAATTATGTTTATGTATTTTTAATTTTTTATTTATTAATATTTTTATGTTCTTGTATAGAAATACTTGTCCAAAAGTTTTAATCAGCATCTTTTTGAATCATGATTTGCTACAATTAGGTATTTTTGGGAGGTCATATTTTTTTGGCAATTTTTTTCACTTCAATCATTTTTGTTTCCAGAAGAAAATTTTAGAGACAAAAGGTAATCATTAGAACTTGTTCATATTTTCTAACAGTGGTGACGCGTATCATATTTAGGTATCACACTAAAATACTAGCTTCACAAAAGGGTATTTTTTTAATTTTTCAAAGGGTTCATTTAGGGAGTAATTTTGCTGATAAATGATTACCTGTATAGAAGATTTCAAAGAAGAAATTTAATTCGAATTGGATATTATAAAAGTAGTTTTGTAGTACTGATAATCTCTTTTATTCTATTGTATAATAAGATATCTTTTCGTTATATCGTAGTGAAAAAGGGAACTTCGTTTTAATTAATTTACATCGAATACAATTATTTGATTAGTTTTGAAAAGAAATGTTGTGACTTTACGATTTCCGGTGAATTTTTTTTGTTGAAACAGTTTTTGTAACACAAATTAATTAATCGAATTTAACAGATCATAACTCGGAAGACGCATTTTCCACAATAACGCGTGACGCAACGATTCCAGATATTATCAAAAGACTTTAGAGAGGGGTTTTTATTGCCGTCAGAAGTCTGATAAAATAAAAATAAAAATAAAGCAATATTTTTATGAAAGTCGGGATGGCCTGTGCTCAGAAATATAATAATATTCTTGAAACAACCTTTTCGCATCAATGAGTTTAATTGAAAAATAATTTAACATTAAAGAACATGCTTACGACATGAAAAATTGTTTCCATAAGAAAATAATAAAATGAAACAAATAACATTATAAAATAACCAACTCCTTCCTTAGAACGTAAGTAAGCAGCAATTAAAATCACTTATTACAATACATTATGAAATGCATAATGTCAAAAATAATACTTACGCCATCGTGCGTACAAAAACCTTATGAAATAAGCAATTTTTAATTCGTTAAAATTGTATTTTTTCCAAGAGATTCCTCGTGTGTTTTTTCAGACGTAACATAATTTATATAAAAGTTTGTTCTCTGTATATTTTTAATCATATTTTATTTTTTATAATTTAATTATAATTAATTATAGAAATATTACATGGGAAGAACGGGCACAGATAAATAATTCTCCACTCATAATTTTACTCTATAAACATAAATATATTTTGATTTATTTTTTCTACTATCCTTAGCCTACAGTTATGTGCCATATTATTCTGAAAATTTATCCATTTCTGTGTAATATTTCAAATAATGTCATATGAAAGATTAAATGAGTTAATATTTAATGTTGATCTCAGCAGTAGCGTACCCGAAGCTTTGCCAAGGAGGGGTTGATTTGTAAATTATCCTTATACATCACATTATCGTTCAGGCTCATCTTCATAAATCTATTTATAGCTCCTAAAACTAATTTGTAAATTGTTTGAATCTTAGACAAAAATAGTTTTTTATCAGTCTTATATATAACGCACCTTGTTTTCTTTGCCTTCCAATCTTTTGACAATAATTGTGCTTTTGATTACTTCTAACATTCAGTCTTTAGATTTTTTTGGTATAATTAAAACATTTTATTGTACCTAGTTAAATGTAATATAAAAGCTATTTAATTCGTGTTTCTGTAACCAAAAGATTCATTTAAATAAATATTGTATAATACGAGAAGATAATATTTATAATATTTATTCAATTTATATACACACACAACAGAAATCTACAAAATAAATAATAACTTTTAGTTATTATTATTAAATAATTGATTAAATAAAATTATTTTTTTGACTAATTATGGGCCTTAGATTCAAAATGAATCAAAGAAATTCGTCTTTATATAAACGTGTTTATTTTTTTGAATTTTTTGATTTCCGTGTTTTTGTACAGAAATACTTAAGCAAAATTTTTGACTGATAAATTGTTTGAATCAAAATTTTACTCTAAATGTCTCTTTTGAGAGGTCATTTTTCTAAATCTCAATACATAGTTATTCGAAAATCAGTGAAAAACTACTAAAATATATGTTGATAATAACATGAAAAATAATTTAATAAAAAAATTTTTAATGTGTCAAATTTTTATTTTTTTTCTAATATTTTTTCATACACTTTTTCTCATAAATTTTTTTCTTGTTCTCAGTTTTTGCCTACTCATCGTTTTCGGGAAAAGAAATTAAAAAAATTTCTTGTATACACTGGAGCTCCGCTCAAAAATTTTTCTTGAAGAAATGACTTATTGTTTTTTATAAATTAACACATTCATCAAGTCCCATCTGAGAAGCAAAGAATACCCAAGGTGCAGAGTATGTCCGTCCTTTTTTCTTGTAGCTTTTTGTCTGTTGTAATATTAATTTAAACATACTATACCAGAAGTATTCAAACTTTTTCAACCCATGGCTCCTTTGTCTCTTAGCAACATCTTAACGGCTCCATATTCCATAAAAAAAATATATTTATTTTTTTGTTTGTTTATTAAAATCAGGATATTTAGTAATCAAAAGAAAAATAATCAACCTGTATGTCCTCCAAAGAACACAATGATATTTACGTGCCGAGGCTATATAATTTTTCCGACAGTAAGCGCAGATCTAGAAAATGCTAAAGATGGGTCTATTGTTTTTTTCTTAGATTTTGTCATCCAAGTTAAAATGTCCAACAAATATATACCTAATACATTTAATTGATAAGTGGAAAGCACGATGTGATTTGAAAAAAATGCTTAAAACTAAATAAAATTCTATGAAAATTGTGAATTCTTATAACGAAAAGCATGTGAGAATAGTTCTTATAGCTAGAATAAGTGTATAGACTAATTTCAATTGTTCTAGTTACAATATTGGAAATATTTTTCAACAATTAACAGAGCTAAAACCTACATCAATATAACCATGACCAAAAAACGCGTTCATAACCCTTTTCTGCTATTAAACGAAATAGATAAATTGTGTAGAATTAATAACAAATCCAGATGAAATTATAAATGGATTTGTGTGTAATGTTAAATTTAAAAGATTGTGTTTTAGCTTTATTTCGAGATTAATTATTCCACGTTTAATTCAAATTTTACTGCTTTGACTGAATTTATTTTTATGGTTAAACATATACGGGTCACATACAAAAAAATATTTAAAAAAAATACTACTATTTGATACTTCCTACTTATGTGCTGTGGCTCCTTTAACTAACACTCGCGACGTCCCTGGGAGCCGCGACGCACAGTTTGAATACCTCTGTACTATACCACTGTAGAAAATACTTTTATTTGGTTGGGGGAGGGGGTTAAGCGTATCATGTTAATCATTAAGAAATTTATGGACATAAAAAAAATGCTTCAAATAAGTGAAGTACAATTTACATTTTCAAAATTTAATAAAATTACATAATATGACTGATTATAACTTTTAGCCATCTAACTATTAACTAGTTGGCCCCAAATTTCAACCCCTAGCAACAGTCTGGATTAAAATTTCTGTCTGCTTGGAAACGTTTAGTTATTATTTGACTATATATGAAATTGGCCCTTGATGAAAATAATTTCTATATAGTATATACGCCACTGTTATCAATGTATATATATATTGCCCGGTAGTATGTATTAATTATTATAGTTCAGTACCTGTAAACAGAGTACAGAATACCTATACTGCTTGTCTTTAAACTGAAAAATAGTGTACATAAAATGCATGAAGTCATCGTAGAGATTCCAAACGAGTGCCATAATTTTGCTACTTAATGCAATGCACATTTTCGTTGGAGTAATTGAACAACTTTGAACCTAGACAGTATATTATTCAGTAGTTATATAGTTACAAATAGTAGGACAAACGGTCAAATATGAATAAATAAACAGATTGTAATACGTCGACGTAAAAAAATCATGATAATATTATAATAATTATAATATTATTAATTTATGCATTAAATATGAATGCGCTAAAACGTAATTAGCTATAATATAATGTATTATTATTATTATTTATTTTAACAACAAATTATGCGATTTTAATTACATCTATTACATTGATGTTGCATACATAATTTATGTATACTTTAATATAGTATGTACATTAGGGCGGAAATTTTCCACTGATCTATTGAAGCGGTAAACTCGCAAATACGTTACGGTGACGCACGTTGTAGGGTACGGTGTAAAAATAACAGAAATCGCATAAAGCGTTCTGAGCGTAGACATGGAATACGTAATTAATTTACTTTCCGTAGAATTTGTACGAATCTGTTTGCCGTTTCCGCGAACGCTTTTTTGCGTCCACAGAGCTCCTGGCAATCAAATCGTACACGTTCAACGTAGCCGAGTTGGAATTAATGTTAAAATAAAAGCTTTAAATTGATATAGTTTTTATTATTTTTTTTTTTCGACGGCGAACGTTTGAGCGAAAAGTCGTTTTACGCGGAAATTTTACGCCTTCAAAGCGACGACTGATATTAAATTCTTTCTGCGTACGAAATGAAACGTTGTAAACCATGGAAAAAAAAAAAAAAAACCGGAGACGTTATAACGCTTGCTATCCGGGGTTCGAATTATCTCTTGAATAAAATTCCAACGTTCCATATTAATCGACAAGGCACACACATTCACGTATTTAACCAGACTCGTGCAAAGAGAAGGAAGGATAAAGTAAAAAAAGTAGAGTGGCAAGAGAGTAGCGACATTTTAAAGGGTAGCAAAAAATTAATATCTACTATCCCGTTGGTATGACGTACTCCGAGTTCGTCGAAGTACGAGGTATAAAATATTTACTAAAATATTTTATCCATTAAAAAATGTTGTCGTACCTTGTGATTACCAGCGAACACGGTAATTTATGTGTACCAAGGTGTGTATAGGTTAGGTAGGTATAGTGACTGATGAAAAATATATTCCGACAAATGGATGAAAACAAAATATTTTTAAACATTTCCCCGAAAATTCAGTACCATCTGATACGATAATAACATAATAATGATATGATATCGATATTCGCTTTGCCAGTAATTATACATCCTTATAATAACCGAGAAGAGGAAAAAGAAAACGTATAAGGAAAAAGGCGTAACCAAAAATAATAATAAAAAAACAGAATTCACAAATTCAAAATTTTGTTTCATCAAAATATTTCCCAAATTGTTGTGGCACGAGAAAACGACTACTTGCACGTGTGAATAATAATATTATATTAATTATCGCATCACTTTAATTATAATTACTTACCGGTCGGCCGTCTGCAAAGCAAACACGCGCATTACATAACACACGCGTATTAGATTAAGTTATCGTATTGTGAATTTTAATTATTGTATGGAAAAAAAAAAAATGTTAGTTAATTATTATAATTTTATGTGTAGGATAGAGGACTTGTAGCTCTGAAAAAGCTTTAAATATGCAAGCATTTATGTACTTAATAACCCCATAATATGCACTTAAAATATGCATAAACATTTTTTTTTTGCGATTTATTTTAAAATTATTAATAAAATAAAAAGGCTTTAAAATGAGTCAAAACAATTACTTAATTTAAATATAATTTAAACCATTGTCATATATGATGATGTATCTAGTAATAAAATTAATTACATCAAATTTATTATTATTGCTTTATTCACAATCCTCATGCATTTCTAGGAAATATATGTGTCCACGGACAGTCAAAAACAATATTATGCGACAAAAATTAAATGAATTTTTATCTAAAAATTTTGACTGAATTGTTTGAAATAAAAACGTTGGTGTGGAAAAAATTAAAATATGTTAAATATGTCTCAAAAAGTTTAAAATAGAGTATAAAAATATAAAATATTGCCTAAAAACCAAAAAATATACTCAAAATATGCATTTATATGCAAAATAAAATTTCAAAACTAGCTTTGAAAATCATGAAACGTATTTATTTCGTACTCTGCTACTTTTGTAACTGAGCAAAACAAATATGCAAATGCTACAATATACCTAATTATGTGTATCCCGCTGTCTCTCTCCATCCGTCGAACTGTGTGTGTTCGTGAATTATTGTTTGTACTTTTTACAGTAAATTTTGTTGAGCGTTTGCTTATAACCGGATTGTTTTTTTTTTTTTTTTATATATATACTATATTTTATTGTTAATCACAACTGTTTGAATTATTATTTTGATTAGTGCATAGGCTTTATTGTATATGGCGAGCGCGAATCGCCGCGTATCGTTGTAGTATATTTTATTTTGTACCGATAACGTACAAAAATCGTCGTTAATACTCATTTTAAATTCTGAACGAAGTAAAGAAGTTAATGTTTTTACAATGATGTTTATTTTTTTTTTCTGTGTAAAACTTTTCGTATAGAAATACTTGTCCAAACGTTTCGATCAATAACTTTTTGAAACCAAATTTGCCTCTAGATTGTACTTTAAAGAGGTCATTTTTTGAATTTCTCAATTCTTCAATGTTTTTTTTGGAAAAAACTACCCAAAATTTGACAAATACGACTCGAAAACCATCATTTTTTGATCAGAATTTTATGAAAATTTAAACATACATAGAAAATTCTATAAAAAAGATTTTGGCGCAAGAAAATTTTGAAAATGTGAAAAAATTTTTGGACATTTTTCGAAAAAAATTTTTTTTTTCTTATATTATTAACTTTCTTCGTTCAGAATCGTTTTACTGAAGAAATGATTTATCGTTTCTTTAAAATTTAATACGCCCGTGAAGAGAATACAACCCGTTGTGCGAAGTACACCCATCATGCGAAGTATGTCCGGCTTTTTTAAAATTTTTTTTCTGCTGTGTACAACTTTTTGTATAGAAATACTTGTCCAAAAGTTTTGATCAGTAACTTTTTGAAACCGGATTTGCCTGTAAATTGTACTTTAAAGAGGTCATTTTTTGAATTTCTTAATACTTCAATTTTTTTTTTTGGAAAAAAACAACCCAAAATTTGACAAAAACGATTCGGAAACCATTATTTTTTGACCCGAATATTATCTAACTTAGATAGAAAATCATATAAGAAAGATTTTGGCGCAAGAAAATTTTGAAAATGTATTTTTTATTTATTTTTTCATTTATTTTTTATATTATTAACTTCCTTTGTTCAGAATCGTTTTATTGAAGAAATAATTTATCGTTTCTTTAAAATTCAATACACCCGTCAAGAAAATTCCACCCGACGTGCGAAAAACACCCCGACGAGCGAAGTATAAGCAAACAAATATTATGATAGAACACTAGCTTTTTTACTTTACATAAAATCTAAAACGTTAATATCTATTTATAGATTATCAATTTAATATTTATTACTTATTAAACTTAGACTTCATAAAAATTACCTCATGTTATTATTAAATTATTGTATAAATTAAAACTCTAAATGTTATGAATTTTTGGAAAAATCATATTTTTTACATCAAGATCAATATCATATTTTTGGCCATTAAAAAAAAAAATATTTCCCAGGTGGAACAAGTGTCTCTCTTTGTCCTTTCAAAAGGGCGTCTATGTTTCTGTGATAAGGTATTTGCAACAGAAGCGAGTATTTTTTTTTTTTTTTAAGATTTCTATGTTTTTAAAATCTTAACGTTTTCAAAATGGTACGTACTACATTTCTATCAGCTATTTCGGGGATAAGGGATACTCGAAATCAAATGCCCTTGGGTACCAGCCACAGTTATCAAGTCCTTTTGAACGGGACTGTTCCCTGCGTGAGGTAAAGATATTAACGAGTAGCTCGAATATTATTCGTTGACTTACATTATTGTTATTATTTGCCGTGTGAACATCAAATTTAAAGAATAGTATACCGGTAGTCGTCAGTACTATTTATGGGTTAGTGTTTGCCGATCTTTTTTAATCCACGCCCACGCTTTCCCGTGTGGGTTTTCACTTATCTCCCGCACCTCTAACTCATCGATTTCGTTTTGCGAGTACTGGCTATATAGTTTAAAAGTTTAATTAAAAAAAAAAAAAAAAAAAAAAACACTGAATTAAACGATTATGAATAAATTAGGATTATTCATATCATGGTCATGGGAACCAAAACAATTTAATTCTAGAAACTTTGTTTTTTCACCCATTATGATCTATTATACATATTGTATGTATGATTCACATTGGATACAATTTTTAAAATAATTTTAAAAAAATATTGAAATTTGGAAATATATTTATTTTTTCATTTTTATTATTATTTATTTTTGAAATGAATACATTCTAAATTATTTACATTATGACCTGAAATATATATAATATTTAATATATAAGTGTTTACTTATATTAGGGTGACCATATTTAAGAAAATAAAATACAGGACAAAATTTTTTTAAGGTTTGAATCTTGAAAAATTATAATTTTTAAACTACCATTTATAGTTTAAATTTAATCACATAAAAATATTATTTTGAAAAACATAAAATAATATAATTGAACTAAATTGATACTTTTATTCAAATTCTTTATTCATGTACATTGTATACTTTACTTTCTAAAAAAAACTTGTTAATTTATTTTACGATTATAATTGATCTAATGGTATCCACAAGATTTCTAGATTCTTACATTATTTTATTCAATAATTTCACTTCAAAAATTTTTAATCAACAGTAAGTCAAAAAACGAAATTAATATGAGACAGACTTGAAATTACGGGACGAAAAGCATCCTGAGAGAAGTTTGTCAGGACAACAGGACACAGAGCCGAAATAAAGGACAATCCTGTATAAAACAGGACGTATGGTCACCCTAACTTATATAAAACAGTCATATACCTATATGTGTACTTATAAACAGAGATTAGGTTAATATTTGTTAAAATCAATAGCTTTATTTGTTTTTCAAATTTACTATATGAGCTACACATTTGAAAACGGGATAAAATTGATCGCCTTCGAGAACAATTTCATGGGAAACCTTTGTAAAAAGCAGGAGTTATGGTCACCTCATAATCGTGAAGTCGACGTAATTCTTTTGAAAATATTACACCGTTCGTATAAGCTTGGAATACAGGTGAAACGCAGTGAAGTATATAAGACGACTACAAACGCGTTTACTTGGAACTGGAATTTTCGGATAAACAGAAGAGTCCCTATCAGCATGACGCAGAAAGGCGCGTAAAAAACGTCAAGTTTGTTTTGTCGAACGAAATGCAATACGAAAATAATATACTCGGTTATTTTTTTCACGTGAAATGTCAAACCTTTATTGCAAAATTGCGATTTCAAAAGATGTTCATCGCGATCAATTCCCAATCGAGTGCCACTGTGTATTGCACGGGGTAGTGTGCTCCGCCATGTCAATAGCACGGAAAATTGCGAGAAAAAATATATCATCTCGTCTCATTTCTCCGGGATTTCGGAGATCACGCACCGTTTGCCACTTCAAACGTTTGACTATATCTTTGACTAAATATATAAATGTGCGAAGAGATATTTTAACGCATAAGAATTAAAATTACGCGTGTTTCGGCCATGATTTTTTTTTTGGGGGGAAGAGGGTTCCTAAAATTAGACAAAACGATATCATCTATTCTTATGGCAGTCATTTATCATATACTTATAGTTTGCCATTTATCAAAATAACTTAGCAATACTATTGGAAAAATTTCTGCATTAATATTTAATCAGCACTTACAATATGTCAGTATATAAAGTAGTTTTGTAATATAAAATGAAATTAATTATATAATTAAAAAAAAAAATAAAAATTAAATACTAAACTCGTGACTTGAAATAAATCCAATGAATAATAATTACAAGTTAAAAGAATTCACGTAATACACAGTATATATTTAATATTTTCCAGTGGAAACCATATTATATACTCAGTTGTAACATAAATCATAATATTCTTATTTATTAATTTTTTTCATTTAATCAATTACGCATAATTATATTATTAAAAGAACCACGTGTCAGTTGTCACAGTAGAAAAGCTGTGCTTCGATTTCAATAGTTAATTATTGCCAATGCATTATTATTAATTATAAATAATAAAATGCATTTGATCCAAATATGCTGAGGTATATTTATTTAGAATACAAAAAATTCGTTTTTGTCCATTGAGTCTTAGAAATAATAATAGTTTATTAAAATCTCGCGTTGATGTGCCCGTTTTCCGTGTAATTTAATAATCGCGAATAATATCGCGACACAGTTTTTCATTTTTTACACATTTACAAAATAATAAAATAATATGTCGTTTGTGCGGAATAAAAGCACGCACGTTATGTGTGCGTGATTTCCACGTAAATTATTAACTATTATTGTCGTCGTTTTACAGGGAATCGCGGAACATTGTACGAAATTAATTCTGAAAAATGAGAGAAATTCCGCCTTCGTCGTTTCATTTATCGGTCGAATAATTTGTCGACGGATTCGACGAACGACGTCTGGAGAGTGAGCTAAAATAAAATGAAAAACGGTAATAATCAGTCTTGTAAAGTATATTCTAAATAATTCCAAAAAAATGTATTAAAATATGCATTTTAGATTCTGAACGAAGTGAAGAAGCTAGTGTTTTTACAATGATGTTTATTTTATTTTATTCATTTTTTTTTCTGTGTACAACTTTTCGTATGGAAATACTTGTCTAAAAGTTTCGATCAATAATTTTTTGAAACCGGATTTGCCTCTAGGTTGTACTTTAAAGAGGTCATTTTTTGAATTTCTCAATTCTTCAATTTTTTCTTTTGGAAAAAACTATCCAAAATTTGACAAAAACGACTCAGAAACCATAATTTTTGATCCGAATTTTATGAAAATTTAAACATAGATAGAAAATAATATAAGAAAGATTTTGGAGGAAGAAAATTTTGAAAATGTGAAAAAAAATTGTGGACATTTTTCTAACATTTTTTTTCTCATTTATTTTTTATATTATTAACTTTCTTCGTTCAAAATCGTTTTATTGAAGAAATGATTTATCGTTTCTTTAAAATTCAATACACTCGTCAAGAAAATCCCACCCATCGTGCGAAGTATGTCCGGCTTTTGAATATATTTTTTTTGTATTTTTATTTTAAATTTTAATAATTTTTCAGAAAAAATAAAATGTGTTTATAAATAATATAAACTATAAATACAATGAAAATGACTGAAACAAATTTTGAAGTAAGTTAACATGGTTAAAAGCAACAAAACTTATAATAATTAATACAATTATATAAAATATAATAAAGAGTATAAATAATGATTGAATGATTATAACAACAATTTTATTTAAATAAAATAAAAAAAATAATAAAAAATGAAATGTAATGTTAATATTATTATATTCTCAGATGCATTCGA
Source organism: Stegophylla sp. TES_Ste_2020 (assembly GCA_025469315.1). NCBI lineage: Eukaryota > Metazoa > Arthropoda > Insecta > Hemiptera > Aphididae > Stegophylla > Stegophylla sp. TES_Ste_2020. Next base: position 8,548 of record JAIPRM010005271.1, on the reverse strand, counting down.
ATAATTTTTTAAGTATTCTAAAAATTATTCTGAATGTACTTTTTGAAAAATATTCGAATACGTATTTTGAATAACTTTTCATCCGCTTATTCAAATACGTATTCTGAATACAAAATAAAAGTATTCTTTACAAGACTGTTAATAATAACGACTACAAACACTTACCCGCATTCTTACTATGTTACAAATTATATTTTTACGCATTTATTTTATTTCCATCGTATTGATCCATTCGTTTTCTACGTCATTTTGACGCTTTATAGATTCTTAACATTATTGTATTTGTGTCTCGATGATGGCAAAACAAATATTTGTCAATAGATTATATTAAATCTATAATTATTATTTTTTTTTAATTTTATTAATCGATGTCACCTGAAAACCCTGAGACAGGTACGGATTCAGAATACAAACTTGGCGGCGGCTATCGTGTTAAAATTATTATCTGATTGCAACTTATTCTTTAGGTAGCAAAATAATAAATTAATATGACTCACATCTATATTTATTTATTTTAATTATTTCTATATTTATTTATTATTTTAAGAAAATCACTTCCTACAAAAGAAGCATCGATTTTTCCTAAACGTTTTGATTCTCTGTAGTTTCCTTTCACAGAATCAACCTGTACCCAAAAGAAAGGGAAGAATCATAATTTTATGCAATCATTTAAAGTATATAAAAATAAAATTTTAAATATTTTAAATTATTCACCCATTTTTTTGTAATAAAATTTACTTAAAAATGTATTTATTTCAGTGGTGGTTCATAACTCACTTTATTTTAATAATACATATATAATATATAATTTTAAATACCTATAGCACAATTTTACTTTAAGTATCTATTATCTTTAAGTACCTTTAATTTCTGCAATATTTCTATAATTTGTACAATAATAAGTGTTCCTAATAATTTAAATGCTTAACATAGATAATAATTATTATTTATAGTCCAAAAAAAAAAATCTGACAATATTGAAATAAATAAATAGAAATATATTCTCATCAATATAAATACGATATTATTTAAAAAAATAATTGTAGATTACAATTAAAAATGCTAATTAATTTATAATATATTACTAACTGTAGTAATGTAATATTAAACTTTGTTTTAATTTTTTTGATAATTTCGTAATTATATGAATATTCAATATTTAATTGTGTACCTCGACGAGCTACCATTGATTTTACGTTTATAAAATATAACATCAATTCAATAATTTTAATCATCGTTACAATTTTATATTATTTCAAACTCAAGTGTCATTTATTTCTTTTATAGATAATAAATTCCGTTTAAACAGTTATTTCTTAAATTATTTTCAAAATTTATCTGTAGTTATCCAAAATACATATAATTTGACAAAATTAATTTTAGCCATTTAGCGATTGATCTCAAACAATAACTTTAAATCTAAATAAATTTTCCAGGTACTTATTATTTACTTAATTAGTGTCGATCGGATTCCATAAAATCGTCAAATAAACTATTATCATAATTGGTTATGGAAATTTGAAAATGCAGTACACTCTCAGTTTTTTTTCGTTTTATGTTTAGTATCATCACTCACACAGGACGTACTTACACGGGGAGAGGGCGGGGGAAAACAATGTCAAAAATGATCGTTTTGCCGTCAAACAAAATGTCATATCGAATTCAAATCAAATAACATTGGGAATATATTATTTTAATTAACCGTAATCCGTTGTTCCCCCCTCCTTTTTGGAAAATCCTTGGTATGTCATTCGGATATAATATAGGTATACGTGTACCTATATAACTCATTCGGAAAAACATAATAAAAAAAAAAAAAAAAAAAACGTCCCGTGAACAATAGTAACGGGGGAACAACGACGAAACGCATTAGTTTTATTTTTTATTATTATTATTTATATGTACGTGACAAAAAAAAAAAAAACTACCCACGTCCCCGAGTATTTAGTGCGCGACGACGTTTGATCAAGCCTACGCTCGGATATCGTGCGGACGTGACGGGCGTAGCGTATAATGGTTTTTAATTTCGAAATATTCTGACATTTCCGCCGCGGCCTTTTATCTGCTTGTAATTACTTTTCCGAAGTCAATATGTTTCGTGTGAGTGCGCGCACAAACAGAGTGTTTTTGTACCGTGATCGGAGCCCGCGGATTAGCCGGGGGTTATGCCACGTGCGTTTTATATTCACGCGCCGCGCGGTATCCCTTTGTGCCACGTGCGCTCCGGACACGGTCGGCCGCGTCCTGTGTGTACGCGCGCGTTTATTAATGACTCAACATCGAGTTGAGGCTTCTTTGTGCGCGGCATCGGTCATCGCGTCCGCCAGTGTGTGTTGTCGTGTTCGGTTTTCGTCCGAAAAGTTTGCGCCGACCGTCCGTCCGGGGCCCGAGCGAACGGCATTAAATTAAAAACGACAAACCCTTTTTGATTTCGACCCCATCGCGCGATCGTCGGACGACGAGCCCCACTCGTCGTCATATTATTATTATTATTATTCAGACATCAATAAAACCGTAGGTACGCCATAGTAGTAAATCCATAATATTCGTTGCAGCGCACGTCGGAGATACCCGACCGCACGCCGCGGCGTATAATCAGAGGCGTGCTGCCTGGGTGGAGGGTTTTTGGTGTTTAACCCCCTCCCGAAATTTTATCGAATTTATAAAAAAAAAGTAATGCTTAATATTTTAGGTTCTAAATGGAACGACTGAGAAGCTAGTGTTTTTACAATGATATTTAATTTTTACACTTTTTGGCGTAAAAATATTCGTTCAAAAGTTTTAAACGGCACATTTTCGAATCGAAATTCACCTCTAGATCGTACTCTTACTCTTACGAGGAAATACACATTTTCTTTTTTAATTATACTGAATATCATATTCAAGTAAGACATACTACTAGTCCAGATTTCTGCCTACGGATTCGAACCACTATCCGCCAGTTGCCAACCACTGAGTTAAAATATAGTTTTTCTTTTAAACCCTCTCTTCAGGGAATTTTATCCAATGTATTAACGTATTATCTATGACGTGGTGTCCGTCATCAATAATTGTCTCCTACAACACAAGTTTTTTTTTTAATTGTATAATACATACTATTATACATCAGATATTATTTATTTACGACAATTTTATTTCCATAATATTATGAAAAATATTTTTAATTGCAATGTCATTGCAGGGTCAACTTGTTAAGAGCCTATGGGAATCTTTTTGATAAATTTTGATCATCCTTATATAATACCATTTATAATTTGTAATAAATTATTCTGAATGGGAAAAAATTTAAATATTTAATTTGATTTTCAAATAGTATTTAACATTTTACATATTATTAGTATTATATAGTATTATTATTATTATTATTATATATATACATGTATATATATATTATAAGTAGTGTTGTATATTATCCAGATAATTTTTTTTTCATCTTTTATCTTATACATATAAATTAGAAATAAGTTATCTGAGCTGTTATCTTAGACAAATTAAAATGTTATCTAAATTAATCTATCTAGATTAAATCTTGCATTAATATTATATTCTTAGTGAATCAGTGAATGTATTAATTTCCCAATTTTTTCAATTTTTTTTTTTTTTTTTTGTATTCTACCCGTATGTATGTAGGTACGCAAGATGGACCTACGTCACCATAGCGTTGCTGTTGCGTGCAGTACACAATTAATTACCGTTATAAGTAAAGCAAGTGAAGGCTGATTTTATCGGTTTATTTAATACATGTACAACAACTAAAAAAATAGTGGTTCTCAGAATTTTAACTATTATACTTTTATTTATTTGATTGGTCAAACCAAATAAACTTAATATAATATGTTTATGTATATACGGCCTGTAAAGGACTATTTTTGGGATTTGTACAAATACCGTAATTCTGATTGTTTACACGCATTGTACTTCGGCGGTGGCTTATAAGGTCTAGTGTTTACATTTACAAACTGCTTTTTATGTTAAATTAAAAATTAAAAATGTATGCGTAAGTCAAAATGAAATATAAGTGTTTATTTGAACAAAAATAAAAGTTTAAATACTTTTTTTAGGGAGGAATTAATGTGCCTTACCCCTTCCCCTTTTTTGGTGCCCTTGAAACCATTAATTATGATTTATTTTAATTACTAAAGTAAATATATTCAATAGGTACCACCTGGTATATTTGTTTGTAGTTTTAAAAAAGTTATCTTTTTTTTTATCTAGATAAAACGTAGCTTATTATTTATCTTTATCTAAATATTACTGATCGAAACTTTTGGACAAGTAAATCTATACGAAAAAGTGTATACAGAAAAAATAAATAAACATCATTGTAAAAACACTAGCTTCTTTTCAGAATCTAAAATATACAAATACAATATTATAAGTACTAGGATTATGCCAGAGAAGAAAAATATCAGATTGTACAAAATATGCACAAGGTCAAAGTATAAAATTTAAACAAATAACCAAATAAATTATGAACGATTTCATTTTAAATGTATATTAATCCACGGTATTATCAAAAGAAAAGGAAAAGAATAACATTTCACGTACTTAACAATGTTGTTTAGAACATTAGTACAATGCAATTAAAAAAAAAAGAAAAAGTACTCTGTAAAACGTCATCACTCATTTATAAACACGTATTGGTCTATATATCGACAATAAAACTTGATACGTAATAAATGGATCAATACGACTCAAACACTATTAATAAAAAAACAGATTTATTTCTTAAATAGTAAAACGATAACATTAGGAATTTAATATTTTAATGGTTGACAACTTTGTATGAGCTATCTATTATTAATTGGTATATATTTCATATTCAAACAATTTTGTTAAAATCAGTTTAGCTTTATAAAAATTGACAACTGAGCATTGGAACTTTTTATGCGTTATTACGGTCACTTCTGTATCGAGGGTAGCAATGACGACACTGAGTAATAATGCAATATAAAAACGATGACAAATCACGTACGATTTAATATTCGGTTGCAATATTATATTGCACGGGAAACAACCGTGGAAGAACTCCCTGCGTGTGATACTTGTCTGAAATAATGCGTTTCATTCGATAATAATAATTTGATTAATTTCCCGCTTGTTTTCAATGATTTATGTTGAACATTATCAATCGGACCGAACATCGTGAAAGTCCCCATGGCCCATACATTACTTTGTTACAAACTAATATTATGCAATAAAAAAAATCCTATTCGAAAATTCTACTCAAACACCTGCTATTGGTCTTGAAAACACGTATTTTTTTTTTTTTTTTTTCGGAAATATCAATTACGTTTTTCGCTTTGAAAGAGGCTATATAAATATATACTTTGTTTTTTTTTAAAGAGACAATATGCATTAGAAACTTTTTATATTTATAATAATTAATCCGGTTGCCAACGTTTTAGTAGTCTTGACATAAGAAAAGTTTTGTATATGTAACACTTTTTTCTCCTCAAAATTTTAGATTCTGAGTGGAGTGAAAAAGCTTATGATTATGCTATGATGATTCTGAACGAAATGAAAAAGCTAGTGTTTTTACAGTGATGTAATTTTTTTTTCTTTTTTTTTCTGTGAACATTTTTTCTATTTCATTATTTATTTTTACAATTATTTTTCACTATTTATATTTACCTACTTGTCCAAAAGTCTCGATCAGTAACTTTTTGAAACTGAATTTTCCTCTATTTGATACTTTACAGAAATAATTTTTTGAATTTCTCAATTCTTCAATTTTTTTTTTTTTTTTTAAACTCCTCAAAATTTGACAAAAAAGACTCTGAAGCTATCATTTTTTGATTCAAACTTTATCAAAATTTTAACATAGATAGACAATAATATGAGAAAAATTTTGGCGCAAGAAAAATTTGAAATTGTGAAAAAAAATTTGGACATTTTTCTAAGTTTTTTTTCCTCTTTTAATTTTTTTTTCCTTTATATATTAAAATAGATAAAAAAAGTAAAGTAAAATAAATTAAATTAAAATAAAGTAAAGTGAAGTAAAATAAAGTAAAGTAAAGTGAGGTAAAGTAAAGTAAAGGCAAAAAAGCTGGACATAATTCGCACCACGGATATTCTTCACTCTTCAGGTCATATACTCTTAAGAAGAGTGTTGAAAATGATGACTATAATTTGTTCTTTTGATTTATCGTTTCTATAAAATTATGCACACCCTTCAACAGTTTCTGACCCGAGGAGCGAAGAATATCCGTGGTGCGAAGTATGTTCGGCTTTCTTGCCATTACTTTACTTTTTTTTCTCCTTCTGGAAACACCTTTTTGTATAGAAATATTTGTTCAAAAGATTTTATCATTTAATATAGGTACGATGGTGTGGGCTAAAATCCACGTGCATCAATATTTTTTTAATTGTTCGATATTTAAAATTCAATATTTTTCGTATTGTATTAAATATCTGCTTTTTCAACGTTATACTTATAGTCAGGTGATCTATTGTAATCTGTGGGATGTGACAGCACTGGGTTTCAGTCTTCACCAGTAAACTAATAGTTTCGAATTATTCTCAACCGTGACTGACTACCGGCGACACAGTTAACATAAGTACTAATTATACTGTAGAGAATTATAATTTTGATTAACTATAATTGGATTACTATCGTATATTATATTATTTTAAATTACAAAAATTAATATTATTTCCTCGATTGAAAAAAATTGTTTCCGCGAGAAGCGTAAATATATTATAAATGTTGTGTTTTTTATTTTGTGCTAAAAGAGACACAAAAACATTTTTTCTTCTCTCTTCCTCTTCTGTGAATTGTGTAGGAAAAATTTTCAGATTACATTTGTTGTAATATTTGCCAGTGGTAAGTACAAATTTTAATTTGCAAAGTGCTTTTTTTTTTTTTTTTTTTTTAATTTATTTTAACGCTGTACAATTTTAATTTTTATATTTATTGTTGTTAGAATTTTTGACTACGAAATAAAACAACATGAAAAAATTATTAAAAATCTAGGTATTATTTTCCAATAATTAATTATAATAATAATAATAAAAATAAGATGCTTTTAAAGATATGATAAACAAAAAAATAACACTTCACCTACAGCATCAAGTAAAAAAAAATCATTTGTAGTATTAAGTAAAATTTTCAATTTACTTGGCGAGAGAAAATTAAATTTCCTAAACAGATATCATAAAAATATTTAAGAAGATTTGAGATTTTCTGAAAAAATCCAGGTGTTTCGACAGAAATAAAATTATATTTTCTAGTACTCCACATTTAAAGCTTGTATGGTTTGTAACTGACTAAGCTGATTTTTATGTACATAAATTTATAGGTATGTACAACCTACACGATGTGTGAGAAGTTTTCAAATAATAATCTCTACAACTATATATTAAAAAAAGAAATGACAAATGAAAAATGCATTTCAAAACACTCGATCGAGCCATATTTCTAACCTTCAATGCGTGTAAAAGCATAAAATAATTCCAGCCTTTGTTTATGAAATATTGAACGCATTTAAGAAGTATTTTTGAGTAAAATACAGTTTTTACTGGATACAGAATTTTGAATTTTATGAGGTTTTCTTAAAAAAAAAAATAATAATCTTGAACTTTTTTATGTGAGTTAATATAACATCTCTAATGTTATTTTACATGTATACAGGAATTTTACCATAATTAAAATACATAAAACATCTATAAAACAAATCTATGAAAGATTTTTCAAATTTTATTTTTATTTTTATATTTTGGTTATCAGAGTAAAATTTTAGGGAAAGAAATTATCTATTTAAGAATACGTTTAATTAATACTGATGTATACAATTTACCTACTGTACTAAGTTTGAAAATAAAATAAATTACTTGTAACTTTATTAGTACATTAAAAATTCATAAATCACATAAACAAATCAAAATATACAAAATATATGACAATATTATACTTAAGTATCCTATAAAACGTACCGGAAACCAAAATACATTATTTAATAACTCGCGAAAAATAAAAAATGAATTTAAATAATTTAAAATAATAGCATAGCTTACAATTATATCAATAAAAAAAAACCCAGTTACATCGAGTTGGAACACCAATTAAAAAAAAAATACGAGTGATTTCTCAGTATTATTGGATCAACCGAAAATAAAATATAACTTCAATGAACATAGTTTGTATAAATACATAAATATCATAGATTTATAAGTATATTTTGATATAAAAAATATGTCATACGTCATAAGGGCATAGCCCGTTTGTGCCAAAAATAAAAAAAAAAGGGTTCATTTTTATCCGTAGCTCGTTTGCATCTAATTAACCTGCGTACCTTTGACATCTGAAAATAGTTCAACGAGTTTTTGGTCGATTCCCTTTCAAAATCGGCTTTTGCTGTGCGACGTGGAGAGTGTTCGGCTTGATAATCGGTAATACAAAAGTGTGTGCAATACAGCGTGGATTTAGATGGGGCTATGGGTGCTCGAGCACCCCCTGTCACATCAACCTCAATAAAAAAAAAGCGGACATACTTCTCACGATGGGTGTACTTCGCACGACGGGTGGTATTCTCTTGACGGGCGTATT
>JAIPRM010005270.1:0-20867 GCA_025469315.1 Stegophylla sp. TES_Ste_2020 | reverse complement strand
AGATAGAGGTATCCTTAGATAAATGTTTTTCTGATTTTATATAAGTAAAAATTTAAAAGCAAAAAAAAAAAAAAAAATTCTAAGCCTTGGAATTTTTAGAAAAATTTGAAAATGTTTAGATCTTTAAAGTCAATGGCATTCCATCACATTTTTTATTTTATTATAAAATTGATTTTTTATTTATTAAACATTCATCGAAATTTTTAATGACCATTGTTGAAAAAGTTGTTAGATAAAAAAAAGTAAAGTAAAGTAAAGTAACCTAAACCTAAACCCATAAACAAGAAAGCCAGACATACTTCGCACCAAAGATATTCTTCGCTCCTCGGGTCAGATACTCTTGGTGGGTTTGTAGAATTTTAAAGAACTGATAAATCATTCCTTAAATAAGACGATTCTAAATGAAGGAAGTTAATAATATAAAGAATAATAATAGTCGTCATTTTCAACACACCTTACTACACACGACTTTTTTGTGTATACTTAACTTTACTTTTTTTTGTCTAATAAAGAAAAGGGGGAAAAAATAACGAGAAAAAGTATTAGAAAAATTTATAAAAAATTTTTTTAAATTTGTTCACATTTTCAAAATTTTCTTACGTCAAAATGTTTCTCATGTTTATTGTCTACCTATGTTTAAATTTTCATAAAGTTTGGATCAAAAAATGATGGTTTTCGAGTCTTTTTTGTCAAATTTTCAAATTTTGAGTAGTTTTTGCAAAAAAAAAAAAAAAAAGTAAATAAATAAGAATTGAGAAATTATGTACCTCATGTACCTAATGTATTTTGCATCGTGTATTTATTCGATGGAAATCGATGTATTTATAATTTAAATACAATTTTAAAAATATTTTGCGATTCTTAAATATGAGTGTGAATATAATACTCAGTGTACTGTGTTCGCCGATGGGCGTCAAATACAGCTATTCCCTTAACAACTAAATTAACATTAAGAATATTATAATTAAAATATATTACCTTCAATAACAATACTATCTGGTATTGATTCTGAACCTGAGCTTTCTTTTAACAAGCCTGTCATAAAAAAATTAATTTTTTGTTGACTAGGTGACAGTCCACATGCAATTAAGTCTCTTCTTTTTTTTGCAAGACGTTTCATAGCTCCTGATTGACATTTTTGTTTATTGATATTATGAATATTATTCATTAATTTTGTATAATAATTTATTAATAAAAATAAAAATATAAGAATATATATTAACTGAGAGTTAATAAGTGAATAGCATTATTAACATTACTCCAGTTAAAAATTGGACATATCCCAGTCGGCAGTCAAAGAATGAAATAACTCGTCTGCCACACACGCATGCCGGTATTATACAGCGTTACTCAAAATAACGCAGTATAATCGGTTTATAATATGTATCATATTGTATAATGTATAGTATAATAATTATTATGCTATAAATAGTTAATATAAACTGACACTCAATATTGGCGCTCTGTAGTATTTTATTCATCGCAGTACGGTCTTATCTAATGTGTCGAGGAACACACGAATAATCTATGGTTTTTCCCGTTCTAAAAATTAAACCAATATGCTAGGGCCTTTTCCCCCAATACACTCTGATACACTCGTAATACATAGGTGGTATAGCAATGTAATACTGGTTTCTAGTACATTGTATATTATATACCAAAGAAAACAGATTATTTGATAATTAAATACCTAATAGCATTGATTATAGAATAGATTTATTCTATTCTATAATCAATGCTAATAGTAATCTATTACGTTGCAACAATACAAACATAACACATAGTCACTAATAAAATTATATGAATTTATAAAGAATATCCACAGAGTCAAAAGTGTGGAACATCATAATATGTAAATATTAGACTGTTAGGTGAAAAAGAATATGATACAGGGGCCCAGGAGGCGATCGCCTCCTAGCCGCCTAGGCCAGGCCGACCCTGATCTATGTTTAAATTTTCATAAAATTCAGATCAAAAAATAATGGTTTCCGAGTCGTTTTTGTCAAATTTTGGGTAGTTTTTTCCAAAAAAAAAAAATTGCAGAATTGAGAAATTCAAAAAATGACCTCTTTAAAGTACAATCTAGAGGCAAATGCGGTTTCAAAAAATTACTGATCGAAACTTTTGGACAAGTATTTCCATACGAAGAGTTGGTATCTAATTAAAAAAAAATTTAATTCAAGGGTGATGATAGATTTTAAACATTTAGAGGGGCGTTGCGCAAAAAAAGTTTGGGAAACACTGCTCTATAAGCTATGCTTTATATTTTTAATAATAATAATAGTAATAATATTAATAAAAGTTTGACTTGAAGTAACTGTGTACGAGGTGTGTTTTCGTTAAAATTATCGAATATTTGCCATAGAGTGCCGTGGTTTCGGCGTCCGCAAAGGAAAACGCGAAACGACAATGGCATGACAATACGATAACGTGGGGTGGTGGCGAGGGTGAGAGAGCGGTGATGAGATGGAGAGAGGTGGGAGGTAGATAAGGTGTTGGCGACAGAAAGCGAGAGAGAGAGGGAAAATATGGAGAGACAGATGGGGAGAAAACCGTTTTCGGGGAAACTGAAAAAAAGTATTTCGAGTGTTCGTACACTGATAGCCGTGTGCATCGAGTGCGAAAACGTCTCGCGGCGCGATGTTTAAACCGCGTGTTATCTATGCGACGTTTCTCTGACGTTTTTAATCGGATTACGAGAGGGAAAAAAAGTAATAATAATAATAATAATAGTAAAAAAAAAAATAAATAAATAAATACCTCTCCGTTCTCCTCGGTTACCACTACTACTACCAGCACTGTATATATATATTATACATATTTATATTTATGTATATAGTAACCCGCGTCCTCGCGACACCAGTGTAATATTATCAGTTAATAGTATGCAAAACATTCGCGCCAAAATCGGTCCCCGGTGACGATATTATTATAATATTCGTGCACTGCACAACACACACACACACACACACACACACACACACACACACACTCACACAACGCACAAGGGTGCACGGGTCCGGCGTTAACGGTTATTAAATTCGAAACCAAATACGGCTGTGGGGGAGGGGGTGACACCACGACTGCCGCGATAATAATATATTCGCGTTGCCGCGGCGCACGGGTAGAACACACGCAAAACAAACGCGCCCAAGCGTCGGCCGCTGCACGCGGGTCGTCGGGGGATTACAATATTATCGTTATATTATTATAATCGTAATGAAATCACGAGACGCACGCGGGCGACAATATGGTTTCTGGAATTGATGGACTCTGCGCGATACACGAGTATTAAAAAAAAATAATAATAAAAATAAAACCAAAGCGTTATAGGGGAGAGAGAGAGAGAGAGAGAGAGAGAGAGGGTCACCTCCTGCACCGCCGCCGCTGTAGCAGCTATATATCGTACACGACGAATCATCGGTGCGCGGGGAGGGAACGAGGGTGGTACGGTCGCGTGTTTTCCGTTCGGTGGTGTTATGCCAACATAATATTTCCCTCGGACGGCGGCGGTACGAGCGACGAGACTTACATGCGTACTTTTTTTTTTATTATTATTCAAACGACTCGACGACGACGGCTCGCACCCTGTACTGCAGTACAGTGGTGCGAGGGGGTGTGAGATGGGTACTTTAAAACGGAGGGAAAAATAATAAAAAAAAATATTTAAAACGTTCCCCTGGGCCGCGTACGACGGCGCGACTACATGACTACCCCCGAGTGCGTATACTGCGCGTATAGTGTACGTATACGTACTACGCTCGCGTACCGACGTCGATGCCGTCACCCAGTTTGCGCAGGCGGGTGAGCGCCCTGTGAGGGGGTTGCACGTGGCTTTTACTCGGTCGCTTTTTACCCGTCGTCGACGTGGTCGCCGCCGGCGGCGGGTGACACGTACGCGTAGACCCAACATTAATCTTGTACAGTAGTCGTCGTCGACGTCGCGTATCGCGCCCGCCGCCGCCGTGAACGCCGTTATAGCTTTTTGGTCGCCGCCGTCGCAGCCAAACCGCCACCGCCATCGCCACTGTCACCGCACCCCTTCAATTATCAGACCACCGCCGCCGTCTCGCGCACGCGGACCCGCGTCTCGTCGCGGGCAAAATCATTCGCACACTCGTCGCGCAGCCGATCAGATGTGTATTGTATACCCCCCGTCGTCTACGCGGTCACGAATAAAAAACAAAAATACTTTTGCACGAAATCACGTTTCGAACTACTATTATCATTTACAACCGGTTACGGATACGAGGGGGGAATAGGGGCAATCGTTCCCCCCAAAATAGGTCTTGTGACTGTAAGAAATAATAAAAATATATGACTTTTTTTTTCTTTTTTTTTTAGATCGTTTTAATCTTATTAAAGCCATCGGTTAGTTCTCATTTTCATCACAAATGTTGAAATAGAGTTTTGCTCTGAATGAGAAGTGAATACACGGAACATCTAAAATTTCTTTCGTATGACTTTTTTCTTTTTTTTTTATTTCTTTATTTAAAATTGCATCTGTATCATCGATCATGACATCTGTATCCGCTCTTGGTTACAACACTTCGTATGATTGACTTGCCATTGCAGTCGTAAGTGCGCGGGAAACTCGGGTCCTAGAACTTTAGACATCGTGCATATAAAAATACTAGAGGCCACACCGGATTAAAAAGAAAAAAACAGTAGATTTCAAAGTCTGTTTTAATATTTTAATAAAATCATACTAAGTGGCGAGTGACACCTTTACACAATTTTATCATAATTCTTACTTTAAATACTCATAAACAAATTAGATTAATTTATTAATATATAATATTATATTATAATTTAGACAGAGTCGACTTTTGAGATTTGTGAAATATTAAAAAAAATTGTTGTATTAAAAAACTTACAAAAAACAAGATATTATCAATGTTTCATTTTTAGTCAAAGTGTGGTGAACCTTATTTGAATAAATATAACACTACTTTCGATAATTAATAAAAATTTCAAATTGCCAGCTACATTCTTTTTACAGTGAATGACTACAAACAACAAAAATAAATTTGATGAAAATCTAGAATTGGTTATAGATTTTACTCAAATTTTCGATAATTTTTCCAAGAAAAAACTATTGAATATTTCGATAAACAACTTTTTTTAAATACTAAAAAAAATAAATTCATAATCTTTAAAAATATAGAATGAAATTTTCAAGCACAAAAAAATTATAATGGTTATAAACAAAAGAACACAATATCATGTGTTTCCCCTCCCATTTCCACTTATTTTGTCAAGATCATAATGTTACGTTGTTATGAAAATTATTTACTTTTTTTATTGTATTTCTCCGAATATTAGACGGCAATTTTCATTTTGTTGTGCACCTATGTAGATTACATCGCATACGTGTACTCATTAACTATCGAACGTAAATGTAATTCATAGGACGTGATGACATGCTAAAACTATTAATAAATATGTACTTATATATAATAAATTATATTATCAATATAATATATTATATTACATTGAAATTCACCGGGCACAGTTTGTTACATAATTTATATTGATATAATATCTGTGTAAACCAGGTAAACGTTGAACTTATAGAAATTTTTGCGTTGCGTTGAAATCCAATCCTAAGTTATTTAAGATGCCAAGGAAATTATCATCAGTAAAATATTACTCGAGATAGATCAATTTTTTCGTAAATTTTTAACGGTGCTTATAAATACACTTGGATAAAATTGCAGAAGAGAATATTCCCCCCTTTTTTCCCAGGGTATTATTTTGTTGAGAATAATTTAACAGAAGAAGCAAAACTGCACCGGGGTTAATAATCACGGTAACACCGGCCTTGGCTAAAACTTAATTTTGCTCTGTTATCTAACACAGTGGTGCAACCAGGATTTTTTCAAAGGGAGGGTCTATACTTATTTTAGACATTTAAGCTAAAAAATAATAAACGAAATATATAACCAAATATACGATCCATAAAATTACTTATGATTTTACAACAAAATTGTCAACATCAGTAAAATAAAATTCATCGAGTTCTTTTAATTTCAACTTTCATCGTCAAATTACGTAGAAAAAATCTCAAAAATGCCCGAAAATAAAATTCGTGTAATAATGGTTCATAAATATTTAGTGGTCCAGAATCACGATAACTAGAGTTATAGATTTTGTAGCTCTAAAAAATTATATAAAAAAAAAAAAAACAATTAAAATGATGCAATAAAGCACCAAAATTCTTACTAAAAAATACAAATAGTATAAAAATAACAAAATAAAATAGAGTGAATTTTATTGTATGTAGCATAAATCGAATTCTACCTGACTACCTTCGTTTAGACCAATAAAAAAAGAAAGCAAATTCTTAATCATACTTATATCTTAATACAAAAACTATTACAAAATTATTATTTTTTAGTTAATAACATTTTTTATAAGTATATTTTATGAACATAAATTATCTTAAATATGGTGCAAGGGAGGGGTCTGGACCGGGGTCCACCCCCCTGGTTGCGCCACTGTTCTAACAAAAGTAAATAAATCTACCTATATTATTTTATTTATTTCAAAATTTATTTATATACCTACAAAAATATTTCATTTTTTGTAACCCACATTACTTATTATGACACGGTTAGTCTAATTTAAATATTTAAACAATTATTACAATGTTATTATTACCTATTCCAGATTGTTGGTGATAATATATTGAGTTTTTAATTTGTTTGTGATCGCGATCAATTTCTTTCGCATTTTATATAATCGCGTTACAGCGCAAATGATAAATGTGACTGTGGGATGACGCAAAATCCCGAACATCTATTAACTTTTCCAAATCTAAAGGTCAAGTGTACGAAAAATAACCGGATTTTAGCAAACGACGTTGCTTATTTTTAGGGAAATAGCATATATTTTGGTGATTCCGTACACGAGAGAAGAAGAATTGCGATCAATGATATTATAATATTGTAATATTATACTTAAGTATTTCAATTGGAAGTATTCCAAATATCATCCGTTTGCAATAAAGTAAATTTCCATGTCAATGATATAAGAACAATGCAAATAGTAATAAATATTTATATATATATTTTTGCAAATATTACAAATGTCCAAGTCATATTTTCAAAATTTGAAATAATTTGATATTGATTTTCACATATTATTGCGAACAACACAATCTTGTTTTTATTTTTTTCGCTCAACTTAGATAATTTATAAACATAGGTTGCATAGGTATATTATATAATTTTTTAATCGGTACTGACTCGGTGATTGAATAAATTTAATTAATTTTGTCCACATAGTCTTTATAGCGACTAAACTAAGAATTAATTGTTAACGAATTCGTATTATTTATGTAGGCACACGATTTGTAATATTACTCTGCTCGTTGTTGACGTAAATACGGCGTTATATGTAGTTCTTAAATACAATCATAGATGGCACCGTTCTGTTCAAAATATAATATTCAATGACCCACTGCCGCCGCTGAATTGTGCTACCCTTGCTTTGTCACGACACTAATAATTTTGTTTGTTGAATATTCCTTTAATCATGATTCGTATTTACGGATAATTTATGTTCTCATTTAGTAACAATTGATTTCGTTTCATTCAATCGTTGTACTAGGGAATAAAAAGTATGTTCGATTAATAAACAACTATTTTTTTCATTAAAAATGAATGCTATGGTATATTTAAACAGTAATTATATATTAAATAAAATTTGACGACATTTTTTAATAAATATGCAAATAGATGGTGGTCATTTACAATATTATTCCACGTGCCTACGTATACGTACTTAGCTGTGTTTAGAGCTGAGAAAAAAATGTTATCCACGTGCCTTTATTATATGATTGTACAATATCAGACAACAAAGCAATACAAATATTATGTTCAACAATACATGAATATTTGTATACGTTATACCCCATAGATGTGAAGTTGTTCAATTCACGAAATGAGAAACTGGTTATTTTTTAAGTATAATAGCTTCACACTGTAAAAAAGTTGACAATACAGGTTTTACTGTTAATTTCATGTGGATTTTATTAGTAAATTATTGATTTCAAAATCGTATCTTAATATTTCAGCTATTTTAATTGTTACCTACCTGGAAGGTTCAAAACATCTCATATTAGAGCATTTGCATATATATATCATGTTAATTTGTTATTATTTACTTGTATTAATTTAATTTGGTATTTGCAATTTTGAAAAAGAAACTGATTATAAAGTAGTATTATAAAACAAATATTAATATTTTTACCTCGAAAAAACGTAAAACGTTGTGTTTGTATAATATTATATCACTAAAGAATAACAAATATTTTTAACTCTAGGTATAGATAGCTATTTGAAACATTTAATAAGAATTAAGATTTGTTTTCAATTTTAGTTATATCAAAATATATTCTTTAACACGAGTTCATTTCACGGTTTGTGAAATTATTCCACTAACTATTAACTATTTTACATACTATTAAGAAGATACGTATGTTATTAACTTGATTACATTTTTTTTTCAATAGAATTTATTTTAAAAATGTATTATTAAACTGTAAATATTACTTTGTGTGGGTATTATGTATGTCCTGCATCAAAGTCCTAGATTATAAATGAAGAGAATAAAAACTGAAGTTGATAGAATATAATATGTATTAATATATACCTGCGCTATAACACGTCGGAAAGAAACAATATAGCTACAGAATCTGTATAATACACGCGTAAATGTATAAAACATTTCTTAACGACAATTGTATGAAAAAAATGTATAAATTTCTAGTCTCAGAATAAGCCGTTATTCATTTCATTTATTCTTTTTTTATTGATATCGATAAAAAATTGAATTTTTTTTTATCGTCCTCGACACTATTCCCGACTGTTAAGTCTTTGTTGAGTTCATCGTATTCAGTTATTTCGTTCGAGTGGAAATGGTATTTATTTGGGTTTTTTTTTCTAAAGCCTATTGTTTCATGGTAAAAGCTCTGTCGATATGCACACTTTGTCGCGACGCACAACGAATAAATACCATAATATGATGGTATTTCTATATGATTATCAATAATTATAATTTATACACGTAGGTAGAATAGTTAAAGAAGTTCCTTGTGTTACACCACCACCACCGGACGCAATAGTTACCAAATGAAATAAATTGTTTTTTGGCTGTTAGTTCCATATTATACAACTTAATGCAAACAATACTACTAGATTTTGCAATATTATTTAACATAATTACAGTTACATAAATATTAATCGTTATACAGTTCATTGGCCCAAGTGCAGTTACCTATTTGTGGATGAAACAAAGTCCTTTAACAGTATATTTTTTACAGACATAATTAAAACTTTTTTTTTGTGTGTGTACTCGTTCGGCTGGTTTATAATTATATTAGTTACTAAATAAAAATAAATATAATATTATATAATCTAATTATATATTATATATATATATATATAAGAGGTGGCATACTGTGTTTTATAATTTAATATGATCTTATTATTTTATTTCGGAATTATCAAACTTGACGAATGTGTTTTAAAAAAAAATATATATGTTTATTTAAGGGTACATTTCTATATTTATCGCAAATATGTAGATTTGATATTGGCACTATATAAAAAAAAAAAATTAAACATAATAGTTAAATTTATTTTTACAACTCAGAAACACAATGTCATAATAGTCATAATATAAAAAGTTTGGAATCACAGCGAAAAAATTAATTTTTTGCTCTGCCAGTTTTATATTTTATTAATAACTGAGAAAAGTAAAAAAAAAAAAAAAATGTAAATGAGAAAAAAAATTCTTTTAAAATTGTCTTAGGCCAAAATATTTTTCATATTATTATCTATTTATATTAAAAATTTCATAAAGTATGGATTGAAAAAAGATAATTTTCGAGTCCTTTTTGACAAATTTTGGGGAATTTTTCCCAAATTTCGAGAAAACTACTGAGATTTTCGAAAAATTACTTCTTAAAATTACCTTCTAGAAGCGAATTACGAGTTTTATCTTATATCTTTATATTACAAGAATTATCGTATGAATCAAAAAGTTGCTGGTCGAAACTTCTTTTGAACAAATTTTGACATAATTGAGTGAACATTTTTCGGATTTTGCCATATATTTTTGTGGTTTTTAAGAGCGTGTTTTCTATAGCACTTAAAATTATTTTTTTAAGTTTCAGACCTTAATTTCTTCAATTATATCATAACTATTTTACCCATTAAAAGCAATGACGGAATAATGAAAATTAGTTGAGATCAATTATAAGTAATAAACATGGATTGGCACTAAAAATTAACGAAGTTTAGAGTAATCATATTGTATAGATTAATACAATTTGTATATCAAAATTTCGTCTTCATATTTACTTTATTATAAAATGTGATTTTCAGTAGATCCTTGTATTAAGTTATATTAAATCACATTAAATAACAAAAAAAAAAAAATTCAAATTACTCGAAGTAGGTGTAAATTATTGTTTTACGTTTTATGAAACGTTTCGAAACAATTTACATAAAACTAAATTCACTCATACGTATTTTACGCGTTTTTCGTGACGTATAATAAAACGGCACGCTGCGTTTTATAATTTAATTCGATATTATATATTTTTGAAATATATATTTTTTTTTGCGGGTAATCGAACGGGAAAATGTGTTTTCGAAAAGGGAAAAAATATGCTATAGAATTTTTGATGATATATATATATATGTGTGTATATATAATGCGTGTGTGTGTGTATAATATCGTATCGCGGGCGCATTAGACAATGAAGAAACACCCCCGGCCGCGGCGAGTCGTCGACGGCGGGACGCACGGTCGCTCGCGCGCATGGGGAGGGGTCTGTTGCAATGGCCGGAAATTCAAGTTCCGCGAGCGGTGGCGGCGGCGAGGGGGTTCGGCTCCGGTGCTGCCAAGGGCTACATCCGCTTCCGGCTCACCCGCATTCGGGACGGACTTGAACGGACGCACGAGCGAAACGGGGCGGCGGCGGCGGCAGCGGCGGCGGTGGGGCGCAGTGCGGAGACGACGACGGTGGTGGCGGCGGTGAGGCGGATTCGCGGCGAGGTCGAAGTGGCGCGCGAGCGGACCGTGCGTACAAGGGGAGGGGGAATTGGTTGAGGGGCGGTGATGGTAGTAGTGGTGGTGGTGGAGAGACCGTCATTAGACCGAGAGAACTGAGTAAAAGAGAAAGCGGAAGAAAAAAAAAAGAAAAAAAGGAATTTTGCACAGCAGCTCAACAGGGTGTATTGACGTTTCTTATATATATTTTCATTTCGGTCCGCACACGCTGATTTAATATATATATATTATACACGTCGTGTATGCGTGCGTGCTTACGCGTGTATGCAATAATAATACGCCTAAGTAACGAACCCCCGCATAAGAGCCCTTAAAATATGTAGTCGTTGAGAAAAAAAAAATACCCTCAGATATAATATATTGTAACATATATATACATATAAAATATAGTTGCATTGCATACCTATATATCACCACGTTATATACTGTAATATTGAATCGCTTTTATGCGCAATGTCTAGAAAAATATACTTCTTATAATAATTCTGAATGTTATTTTAATTTTTTATGTGCTGCATAACATTATTATTATTATTATACATACCGATATTAATATAATGGTCCATATAATGGTCGTATTTATATTTTACTGACGAGTTTGTTTTTACTTCAAAACTCTGTTATTTGCGCTCAATGCGTTTCGTGATCACTTAAATCATATATCGCGATGTACTTAACACGTGGTAAACGTGCCTTTAAATGGAAATCAAATCCACGTGCTTTGAATTTGCATAGATACTCCTCAAAATTTCCACTTCAGTATGTTATGCATATTAATAATAAATCGTATAGAGCAAATGTTCCCAAACTTTTTATTGTACGACCCGCTTCTTCAATTTTTTTAATTTTGACAACCCACAAAAATAATCAAGACTTGATGACACTTAGTGTCCTTTTTTGGCTTTTTTGTTTGTTGAATTGAACGACGAAATCAAAAAAATAATAAGTATATTGTACGATACAGTATTTTATATTTAATGCTTTATCAAAGCATTTTTGTAACTGTAATCATGTATTCATTAATTAAAAAAATTTATAAGATTTAAAGATTATTAGATATTATATTTGTATTTATATTAATATTAATAAAAAAAAAAAAAAAAAAAAAAAAAAATACAGGTATTTATAAAAATTTAACGTTATACCTATCAAAATTGTAATTGTGACTCATTTTTGGGTCAGCACCCACAGTTTGTATAATTCTAGAGTCAGGATCTATCAACTGACGAGATTATATTTTATTCCAAAACGGCTATTATTTCAATGCTTTTCACGTTCATATGTTCATTACTATACACAAAATAACCAATGTACCCATGCTGTAATAATGCGTATTTTATTATAATATGAATTATTCTTCATCGTATCTACACCTTAACAATCCAATTAACAATACAAATTCATCAAACTTCTGTAGAAATAAAAATACTGACATGATCGCTCAGAATCGTAACTATAATTCATAACAGATATATTTGTTCACATTAAATTTTAAAATAAGTTTTTTTTATATTATTTTACAGCGTAGATACGCGTTCAATTGGAAAACGAAAACTAAAGATTTAAGACGAGTTCAGTACGTGGTGACGCAGATACCTACGCGTATTTAAGTATAATAATTAAATGTATTTAGTGATTATAATTTTTTTGTCCCACGTAATCGTGCCCGGTGAGAAATACGACCGTCTCGCGTATTGTTCCGTCACCGCCGTCGTTTCAAATTTACTTGCTCCGATCTTCTGAAAGCTAAAAATAATAATAATAATAATGTAAAAAAAAAAAAAAAAAAACATCGCATGATCCCTCTTCTTCTTGTGAGCGCACACAGTTCTAAGGTAACCCTCATATAAAAGTCCCAACATTCAATCTGTCGGGATCTCATAAAGGGCTTGTGAACTAATATGACGTAGGAGGGTGGCTGCACGGTGGTGAGGGGGTATTATTATGTATAGTGTGTGCGACGTGTGTGAGGGTATACGTGATGAGTATTATACTACTGTGCGTTGATACGGATTTTTGAACGTTTCGAAATTCAGGGCGTAAACAGAGCTCTGAAGGACAGAAAAAGATCGTTTTATTAAGACGATTTACGAACGGAGTATAACGAATCAAATCGATTCTGTCCGTCGCATGATATAATATTATTATATTTACTTGGTACCTACAAAATAATATTATATATGTAGGTACTCGGTTGTCGCTGTGTTTTCTTTTATTTCTTTTATGTTTTTGCAAGTACAATTTTCAACCAAAATCCCATGTACACGATTATGATACATATATATATATATACCATATACACCTACGTCCTCTGTAATATATGATATATTGCTGCGTCGTAGAATATAATACAAAAATTTGAACAAAGGAGCGCACGCCGTAGTGGTGACCATGATGTCATCTCATTTTTCGAAACAACAAAATGTGTATTATTATGACACGTAAAAAAATATTTTTATTTTTATCGTTCCATATTCTCGTGAACATTATAATAGTGCGCTGCTTTACGTACACCATACGCAGGTATTGATATAAAAGTATACATCATATTAGGACTAAATCACTATTTTTTTCGCCGGGAGAAAAATAAATAATTACTTATTTTCGTAGACAAATTCGTGTAGTATGACACAGCTAAAAAAATTTAAAAAAAAACGCGAATTAGGTATACGCATTGTTATTATTATATACTGCGAACACAGTCTACATCGGAATCGTAAAGGGACCGAAAGAAATCGTATGGTTTATTCGACATGGAAACTTTCCTCCTAAGACGTGTTTCCATACCATTAAGGGTCCAGACCCTGTCTTAGTCAGGTTTCATTGATCGAATAATAAAATATATATATATTTCACTGACAATCGTGGGAAATGATAATTTGACCCTCATATTAAGAGGTGTAGTATTACTCTACGTTGTTGTCGGGAGAGGGAAATATTTGTAGGTAAATCTGCTATGTGGAGGTATTGATAAACATAGATTTTTACGATATCTCAATGCATATCTATATTAAATATTAAATAAATATTTTAAAATTAAAAAAATGTGACATTATTGAGCGTTTAATAAAAAACTATTTGTCGGAACTAAACTCAGAAAATAGGTTTCCCAGTGACAATATGTATTATGTAATATTTTATATTACATCATAAAATATATTATATAATTTATATCATCACAGAGGTTTAGACTTTTAATATGATTTTAAACATTCAATTTATATTATAGTTTTATTGGAATTCTCTTTAATTTACCATCGTTAAATTATACACGACCAATGACCAATGACAAATGAATAGTATTATTTGATATAGATAAATGCAGATAGTATCTCAATAAAGCATGATGCAATATGGAAATTAACGAGATATACTTCAAACCGACCCCATTATGTTCAAAATCGTTTGATGTGCATTATTTATTACCTCAGCATTTCAGTTTATATTATATTTTAAGAACGAGCAAATCGTGTTTACAAAATAATTTTTTACCTTTGTATACGGCAAAGTGCAGGATATATATTATAGGTTAGGTATGAAGAAACATAGTTCAAAGTATGCTTTCAAGGTACAATATAATGTATACAGTAGACTATTTTGTATGTTACTCGATCGATGACACACAGTAACACAATATAATACGTAATAACGAAATGTATGTCAAATTGAGTTAAAATGCAATAATATTAACACAATAGTGAGTAATATTATACCATCGTTCGAATGACCTGGAACTGAGGACAAAATAATATATCCTGTAAGCTTCTAAAAATTTGCCTCGCTGACTCTTGCCAGCAAAATGCCGGATTCACTGCAGTTTACGATTTATTTCAATTATGTCTATCTATAAATACTATATTATGCATACGTTATCTATAATATTATACAGAATACAATAATATGCATCGCAATTAACGGATTTATCAATTAATTAAATACTTTACGTGATAATATAGTACATACGAGTACACAATAACATTTCATAAACTTAACAGTTTTTTTACTGAAAGAAATCGAGAGCTTGAAGAGTCGAGTGTTTTTTTCGGGTACAATGCAGCGTGTTTAATTATCTCAATGTGATCGCGCATTTCACGAATTGTTTGTCAAACTAAAAATAAATACCTATACTTGTTTACAATAAACACAAGAATAATATCCGTGTCTGTGTGGGTACACCACATAATATAATACATTTTTAAGCGCCATCGATGTCAATGGCTAACGCGATGACGTTAAAGGTCAACGATTTCTCGTTTATATAGAGAAAAAGAGTTGCATATTATATTATTATTGTATACATACGTATATACTTGCGCGTATTATGTTCGAGTATGCGTCTATATACCTACCGTACGAAATTGGTCTACTTTGGGGGAAAACATCTCTATTCAATGAGTGTGCACTATCAATGGACAGGAACAAAATACATTTCATATTTAATACATATATGAATAAGTAAGGGACCTTTTGTACGCGCTTGGTCTTTTGTCTGTAGATTCACTTGTTTTTTTTTTTATTGTTGTTACGTGTTATGATTATACGTCATATATAGGTAAAGTAACTACGTATAGATATGTAAGATGTATTATAATATATAGGTGCATATATCCGTTGTTGGTCCCAACATATAAACGATATAATAGGTATATACATAAGGTATACACCTCAATATTTATAAATGAATAAATCGATGAAAAAAAAAAAAAAAAAGGTTTAGAACCGTATAAGTGTGTATAAGCGTTTTATACGCGTCACCCGAATGCAAAACTATTTACATATCGACTTGATTAAAATTTTGTTTAACCTATATTGCATATTATTATGTTTTACACTGTATGCATCCCCAACCTAAAGAGTATGGGTATAAAAGATACGTAAATTGGTACGTCGCGATCTGAACGCTAGAATTATTACTATATACTAAACAGAATACAATACACACAATACATGCTCCCAATACGTGTCATGATTTGGGTACATATCGGAGGTAAAAAAAAAAAAAATGAACAGGCTTTACGGAAAGAAATATGCAACGTGTATGATGAGGCGGCTGTATGAAAATATATAATATACGTGGGAAGACGTATGAAATATAATATATTATGTCGCGTAATACGATACCGACATGTACTAACAGGAAAACAATTGCAGTAATAAAAAAAAAAAACTAACAAATTAATTAAAACTATAATAATACCTACACATGAGCCGCTCAGAGAAGGGGGCGTTGGGACTATTTTACCTTGTGACCCCAACTTTAAACAGCATCGAATATACCAATGGCGTAATTTTTGTTGAGGAAGTAATTTTCTACAATGGTTACTAGGGTCCGGAAGTTAAAGCAGCTAAAAAAAGTAAAATATACATGCAAATATGTATGGAAAAAATGATAAAATAATCATTAAAAAGATTTAAATATACAAAAAATAATAAATAAATATGCAAGGCTATAAATTTCGTCAGAAAAGTGGTGGACAATGGTGTTTAGACATGTTATTGAACTGAAAACATAGATATAAAAATATATTTTCAGTATTTTTTAAGTCAAATAGGTACGAAATAAATATATATTTTATAATACCTGATAAGTGTTTGCATTGAACCACCAATATTTCCAATTGAATTTCAATTTCAAATTGAAATGAAATTGGTGATCGAACGCTATAATATATTATTATTGTACTGTAATGTTGTCAGACAATGGAAGTATAAAAAAAAAATATTGTCTTTGAAAATTTCTGTCAGTGAGCATTTTAATCCAATAAAGTCATCATTCCTTTGCAGTAATTGCTGTTATTGTCCAAAGGCACACTATATCTTTCATTATTCTTATTTATATATTAGGTACATTTTTTCTGTCATATAATTGTATTGATTCCTTTACATCAATATTACGCATTCTAAAGTCACATTATTGGTCCAGTTAACGGGATGGATAATGGGGATCGATCTGGTTTGTACACCGTGCGAAAATAATAGGTATGTTCCTGTATTTTGAGAGGCACAATTTAAGTAATCTATTTGGTTTTAATATTATTGTCTATAAAACGAATAACTTAATTATTTTGTTGTTATTATATGTAATACAGGATCGACTATTTTTGAAGTTCATTCATGTTAATGTTCTCCTCAACACATCGGAACGTAAGAATAAAAGTAACTGTATATATAGTGTTAAATCTCTATCCAGAATCGTTTTATCGAAGAAATGATGAACCGTTCCTTTAAAATTTAACACACTCATCCAAGACATGAGTAAAATTATGTGCAGGTTAACCTAAAACAATTACCATACACGTTATTTTTGTATTTAATAACATTATTTTTTGCAAACAATTTAAATAAGAAATAAATAAAAGTTGTGAATATAATTTCTTCGCTTTCCCACCATCCGAATTTTTTCACCCCCAGTTTGAAATGAGCGCTTGTCCCGCCGACGGACGACGAGGAAGAATAATAATAATCGTAACCATCCCGCACGTCTGCCGCGCGTCTGACGCAATACACGTCGTGTTGTTCTTGCACTACAGACGCGTACGACAGTATTCTCGTTATTATTACTATTATTATTACTACGTGTATTGTTTTACGAGATGGCGGCCGCCGCGTACACGAAATCGGGCTCGCGTATAGGACGGCCGCCATTGTCGCTCCCCTCTCACCGACACGTATTACTTGCGCCCCGTCAAACGACGACGACGACCCGTTTTCCTGTATGCGCGAGTCCGTTGAACAGTTTCGATATTTCGAAAATAAATAATTGATCTCTACGCGGAGTATACCTATACCGAATAGGCTATAGGCGGAGAACGCGTTTTGATTTTCTTTCTACGACGATAACGGGGGGGGGGGAAACAAACGATTTTATTCCCGAACCGCGTGGCTGCACCCGCATAATAATAAAATTAATTATTATCTAGATAATATTCGATTGTTGAACTATATTACTCGTAGTGGCGATGGTACCAGGGGCGGACCAGAGTAGGCCGTGGTTCGTCCAAAACTTGTCCCGACCGCACGCCGTTGACCCACCCTGTGAGATCTGATAATATTTTCTTTTTGTTTTATACACGTTTTAAATAAGGAATAGGAATACGAGCAGAATTATTGAAAAATCGTAAATTCTGCTGTTAAATTTATGAGGAATTTTGAAGTTCCCGTTTTTTTCCAACGATTCGCACTGCAATTTTTATTTATATTTGAAGGAACAGTAATCCTCGTATAATAAACATATTTAGATTTAGTGACAACTACTTTTTCCCTATATAATATGATATATTTTAAAGTCATAAACATTATAAACAAGAAAGTTCTGCTTATTTAAATATTGGCTTATAATTTTTTTATGTTCAATAAAAGGGGGTACACGATATTAGTATTTATTGATTCAACATACTAATCCTTCGTCCTGCATATAACTATAGGCATTGGAATTTTGGTTGTATGTTATAAGTGCTGTTAAAATGGTATGTTTGTCCTGCTTATAAATTGATATCCTCAATTTGGGCTATCCGGGTAAAAATTTCTGATATTAACACTGATTACGCACCAGGCGTACCGTAAAGGATTTTTTGCGTGCAGGGTAGTTACGTGGTTGTTTGTACAAGTATTATGTAGTTATATAAATGTTTAACTAAGAATTTACCTTGATTAAGAAATTCTGTGTTCTAAAAATGTGATCCCTTCTTCTCACTACCTCATTTATATCTCACACTACATGATTTATTGTATAAAATATTTAATATCACAAAATTTCATTCAATATGTTTTGTGTTGCTAATATTCTCTGAAATTTAAGTCGTTTTTCATATTTGAAAAATTTAAATATTATGAAAAATATTAAGTTTAAAATTTAATTTAATTAAATAAATTAAATTGGTAAAATAATTTACTCTCATCATCTAACTCTACACTTCCTGTGAGTTAATGACTAAAGAGAATTTCGTTGTATTCTTTTGCGTATAGTAATGTACACGTTGTCTTTCAATACAATAGCCTACATATACGTGTATATTCGTTACCATTGAAAAAAAAACTTATGCTGATGGTTAAATATATACTTAAACAGTTTAATAACAATTTATTAAAGCCATATAAAAGATATCAAATACTATACTTACGTTCATAAGTTAAGTGCAATAATTGGGATAAAATATATGCTAATTTAATACCTGAATACCGACTGCGTTGAATTAACAATAGAGTTTTTATTGTACAGTACACGACGAAAACAATCGGTCGGTCGGGATAAAACCTGTTTTGATGTTATACCATTTCATTGTATTTATGCTTCCACAAAAAACGAGAGTATTTTCGCGTCGGAACGATCAATGAACATTTGTCTCTCGTAACATTATTATTATTATTTGTAATTGCCGTTATTACACGTACTTACCATACTTTAAACATGTACCAACTGTCCCAACTCGCCGCATATTATTAATGACAGCTGCATATAAATCATAATACCTTATGTAGGTACCACATGTAGGTATGTGCGTATATAATAATTAAATTATACACAATGGGAATTTGAATATTTTCCAATAAGGCGTAATAAATGGATTATAGACATATCGGTGTCCGACGTTTTTCGTAATAATAATAATAATAATATCTCTCATGGTGCAAGAAACATGACAAATGTCATTACTCCGCATGTTATAATATAACAAACGAGTATTATTATAAAAGTCTTCGTCATTGGCGGCGGCGGCGGCGGCGGCGGTGGCCGTAACACCACTCATTGTTCACGTGTTTCCGCTGCTGCAGTGTAAAATATTAATAATAAAAGTGCGGGTGGATGTTCACGTTATTATTATTATTATTTTCGCATTTGGTTTTTTTCCCTACCCGTGTCGATTAAGGTCGCGCGCCAATGACTAGCGCACGAAGTACACACACACACTGCACATAATAAACCTACGCAAATATTATTATTAGGGCTGTGAATTTGTAGGAAAGTGCATTTATTTTTTTTGAAACATAGCTTTGTAAGTACATAATTTGAATTATGTAATAACGAATTCATGTATGAAATTTTATTTTACATTTTTTGACGTTTTTTATTTTTTAGGTCATTTTTTTACATCTTTAAGTTATATTTTCCTTTTTTAGTTCATTTTACGCTATTTTTAATTGAATTCCGTCAAATAACATCTTTCGAAAACTTTTTTTTTGTTTTACACAGGCTACATGTATACGTCAAATTAAAAAAAAATTTTTTGAAAAATGTTTCAAGTGAATAGCATTATACAAAATTCAAATTCAACCAACAATTTTATTTATTTTTTTATTAAATAAACATATTTTTATGCATATAAAATTAAAGTTACTAATGTAGTAATGTATAAATATCATATAATATATAAATATGAAAATTAAATTAAGAACTATTTTAAGTGCATTTTATACTATAATTTTTGGTATTTTATATTGCATTTTTAGATTCTGAATGAAGTGAAGAAACTAGTGTTTTTACAAAGATGTTTATTATAATTTTTTTTATTTTTACTTTTTTTTTTTTTTTCTGTGTACAACTTTTTGTATAGAAATACTTGTCCACAAGTTTCGATCAACAACTTTTGAAACTCGATTCGCTTCTAGATTGTACTTTAGAGAGGTCATTTTTTGAATTTCTCAATTCTTCAATGTTTTTTTTTTTTGAAAAAACTACCCAAAATTTGACAAAAACGACTCGAAAACCATCATTTTTTGATCAGAATTTTATGAAAATTTAAACATAGATAGAAAATCCTATAAAAAAGATTTTGGCGCAAGAA
>JAIPRM010005269.1:10043-20868 GCA_025469315.1 Stegophylla sp. TES_Ste_2020 | reverse complement strand
AAAAAAATAGGGCGAAATCCCACGACCAGTGTTTATTTCAGACCTTATGCTCCGGGGGGGGGGGGTTATCAGAAAATTTCAGGGCTCTGGACCTGTATAGTGTATATGTATACAGTATATTATGTGTAGTTATTTTTCGGGAGGTTCTGTTATCGCCTTCATAATAGTTAAAAATATGATATAAAATCCAGAACCGTTGACATTTGCCAACTGTATAAACACTCTAAACTCTAAAGGATTCGTGTTTTCGCAGCCAACTTGGAAAATTTCGAATGTTCATTAATCATTATTATGTACACTTAGGTATACAGATTATCCTTGCAATATACTCCACGGATAGGCGTGCACACAGGTGCAGCGGCGAATGGTATTTTGCTGCACCTGAAAATTATTTAGGCAATTGAACGATTTATTTCACCGACTAAAATAGCGTAAATAATATAAAAATATAAAAAGTAGCGAATTACAAATTATAAGTGCCTTGGTACTTAGTTCAACACTTTTTTTGTGTATAAACTAAACATTAATTTTACACTAATTTATTATTGAAAAATCTTGAGAGTCGTATTAGAAAAAAAAATAAAAATTGGTATTATTTATAAGTCGAAATGTCACACTGTGATGCCAATATTCATTGAGCAACCACGATATATCACGATTTTATCGCGGGTAAGGGAGAGGGTGTTCATAACCTTCCTTATGTCTGTGACGTTTTACGAGAAAAAATCGTGTTAATTAATAAAATAATGGACCGATTAAATTTAATGTCCAACGCACTTGACACAGAATTCTGTACACTCCACTCAATTAGCATTTTTTTCTATTTAAGTGGCACCTATTTTGTGTTTTAAATAAATAATAATTTACCTATATTAGGTTTATTATTGACGCAAAAGAGGGTGCCAAATAATTACGTATTATCTGGGCGGCGCGTCTACGGGATCGTCACCGGATTGATGGGGGCCAATTATAAATGTTATGCCTACTTGACCCCCTTCCCTCCCCCCCCGCGCTAACACGTCTGCGGTCAGGGAACATGACAGTAATAATGATAATAAAAAAAAGTGTTAATATTGTCCGTCCGAGTCATTATGAATCGAGGTCAGAAAAAGTGCGTGCGTGCGTGCGTGTACATCTGGTGCGTGCGAAGCCCTTCCGTATATTATTATGTAGGTCGTAAGCTCGCGAACGGATGGCGAGGCGCGGGGGGGGGATGTTCGCGTGCGCGCCGTGTCGCGCTGATCGTCGGTCGTGGCGGCGGCGGCGACGGCAGCGGGGCGCGGGACGACGACGACTTGCAACAGCAGCGACAGGCCAACGACGCAGTTATAGGAGAGAACACCTGGGGGAAGAGAGAGAGCGACGCATGCGCGCGTCTTACGACCGAATCAGCTGTGCGCCGTCGTGTCGCCATCTGCCGGGCTTGTCGGGCTCCGCGCTGGATAACGCGAAAAATCGACACCTCCCGCCCGCCACCGAAGACCCGATTATGGTACGTCCGCGGGGGAGCGCGGGCCCCCGTGTCGTCGGCAGCGCACCATCAGCAGCGACCAGCGGGCCAGCGCAGTGTTGATGTGTATCGTGTCAGCGTTGGCTGTTTGTGACTCGTCCGCGCATAACGGCACACTCTGTTGTCTGCGAGTTTTGTATGTGTGTGTGTGTGTGTGTGTGTGTGTGTGTGAGAAAGTGTGAGTGCGTATCAGCCCGTTCGTTTGTGTGGTGAGTGCGTGCGGGCGCGTGTACTGTGTATGTGTATGCGTGCGACGGTCCGTCATGATGATGATAAGTCCCATCATCTGTACCAATAATAGTGGTTTTCGTCGTAACGTCAACATTGATTATTGTTATTACTGTTGGCGTAACGATAAGTAGCGACGGGTCCGCGTGTGTCCGGCGGACTAGTGTTGGTGGTGGCGCACGATCGCTGTGTTTGGCGTGTATTTTATTATTATTATCATCGTCCGGTCATTGCAATATTATCATAATATATTAGTCGTGTGTTGTAAAAAATATCCCACGCGTTTGCGGCGGCGGCGACGACGACGACTACGACGAGCGTGAACGGCGGCGGGCAAGCGTCGACAACGGCGACCGACGAGTGTTGCGTGCGAAAACACTACGACGCGGTGACGACGATAGAAATGGCGGCCAGTCCGAACAGCAGCAACACGACGGTGGTGAGCTCGGATTGCGGGAGCGGGAGCGGCGCGGCCGGCTGCGGTTCCGTGGTCAACGGCGGCTCGGCCAGCCCGTTCGGCCAACAAGGCGAAGATCGGCTGAAAAGCCTGTACCCCATGGTGGACGAGAACGACACGCCATTGCCTCGGTGTTGGAACCACAAAGACAAGTTCACCAATCTCGGGCTGTCGCAGAACAACATACGCGTGCACTACAAAGGTACTGCCAGGGTTTTTTTGGTATTGTGGGTGAGTGGCGGTGGTGGTGGTGGTGTCCTAATATTATGCGTAAATTAGCAACGTAACGGCTGGTGTGTAACAGTTCATCCTGGCCGACATCGTCGTCGTATTATTATTATTATTATTATTATGTGGGTAACAAAGAATCAGCTGATCATTGTTTTGTTTTGCGCGCACTGGCCCACTGCGACTTGATGGCCACGAAGACTCGCAGTCCCCCGGACCTCGAATTGCTAAGAACTAGGCACGACTTTTTTTCGTGTATATCTCTCCTCAACATTAAATCAGCGATTATTTTCGTTTCGTGACATTTTCTCATCTCTCTGTTGTTTGCCCTTCCGTTTTGTTCCGTAGGTCCAATGTGTTGTTATCCAAGGTCGAAGGCTCTCGAACATGTCCCGACCGCCCCCTACCCACTATCCTGTCCCAATGACCCAACAATTACTCCTGTGCCTGCTACCTACATTTTATTGGTTTTTACTATTCTCTCTCTTTAATTTCTTTCGCCGTTCCACCAATGTCGTCGTGTCCAATTCGTATTGTTGCGTAAATTGGTATGACGAAAGCCGATCGCCATACCTTCGAACTCGTTTCTCTGTGTCCTGTCCACTCGTTCCTACGAATGTACGACGTAGTAATGGATGCCACAGGATTAGAGATGTGCAATTAGGAACGTCCCGGAAAATATTATCCTACCTGTTTTCCCCTAACGTTATAATCAAACTACAAATCTAAGTTAACAATGGTGCTGATTCTTATTATTTAACTAGTTTTTTGATATTTTTTTTTAATTTGTGTTATATATTGAGTGCTTTGAATTTTTTAGCTTGTAAACTGAACGACACTTATCTTGCCCAGTTAAAATATTTAATCATGGGTGATTGTATTTCTGAAGACTAAATGACATACATTTTTCCAAGAAAAATTTTAAAATAATATTAAAAATGATTTATGACCTCTTTTTAGGTTCAGGTATACTCAATTAAGTTAGGCATAGGAGGGTATCAATTCCAAATTTTTTACTTTGATTAAATTTAGGTACACAACGGTTAGTACTACCTATCTATGCCAAATAGCAACAAAAATTATATTTTATTTATACTTTGTTGTTTTGTGTATGGTTGGTAACATTCCTAATGAAGTAAATTTATAATTGCATCCTTCAGCCTTTTCCAATACCTACATATTTCTTTTTCAAATACCTTCCTAAATTTGTATAAGTATACTAGGTATTAATACAAATATTAAGTTTCATTTTTTATAATAGGTACCTACAAATTGTTGAGATACTAGTGTGAAATAAATGTCTGGCACTATTTACAATTGAGACTTCCTAAGTAATTTGAGGAAATATTTTTTTTGTAATTCAATAAAAATTTCTTTAAAAATGCAAGCATTCAACTTTTTTATTATATCTGAACTTTAAAAATACTAAACCAGAATTTTTCTCGCACTTTTAACACTGTTCTTACTGAACAGTTTGTGATATTATAGGCAATTCCAAATGAGTGCTTCAATATTGAGTATATTGCATACCTAGTTATCTACCTAATATTTCTATTCTATGATAGCATAAACCAACAAATATATTAAATTAAAAACAATAAGAATTTAATCTCGAATTTAATTTAGATTTTCATTTAATTTTGAAGACACATTTAACATTTCTTCGAATGTATCTCATTTAGAAGCGAACGATATAGAATGTGACAACACAATTAGTAGTGATGAACTTGCACCTACAGATGATGATGGAGAAGTACACGAACACAATTCAAGTGATTAAGTTTTAAATGTTACATTGTTATTTTAAAAAAATTGTAAAAATGACGTTGTACAATATTGTCATATATTATACATATTGTATTAATGATAGTCATTGTTAATTAATTTAATAACTAATGAATTTATATTTTAATTGAATTTCCTTATGTTAACATTTCATGGAAATCGCCCTTCCCTGCTTATCATATTTCAGAGGTGTGTACTATCGTGTTCGCACTTAAATAATAACATAAACTGTTGTCAAAAATTCTGAAGTTCCATAGTATTGGTGACACCAGTATTATAATAATAATATTATGAAAACATAGTACAACGCATTTAAGTGTTTGGTATAATCACTTGCAAGCAATACTCTTTAAATTGTTCCTCGAGTCGTTCTATTGCCAGTTTGTTTTTTCACAAATCTTATTAGAAATTCTTTTTGATATAAGACCTGTATAAGATATCAAAATTATTATGATAATTTACTGTAATTGCTTGTTATGTGATGACCGATGTGTACACTACATGCATTTTTATTAAATAATGTGTACCTATAATTATTTGATAAGCTCGTTATTAAATATATGCATTTTCATTATTTTGGAAAACTGAATGTATGTACCTATCTGCATATAATCTGTAGGTTTATACTACCAACTCTAAAATACCAAAATGATCATGATATTTTTTTTCTACTTTACACATATGCCTATCTAAACATAAATATTAAAAACATTTTTTAACATTTCTATATGAATATACTCAACAATTTTTTTGTCAGAAAAATTAAATTAGGTAATTATAAAATCATTGTATTTTTTTGCCCAAAAGTAAAGAAATAACTATGCTAGTATATTAATTGTACCTACCTAGTACATTCTAGAATAGTTAATATAATTCAAC
This sequence comes from Stegophylla sp. TES_Ste_2020, assembly GCA_025469315.1. NCBI lineage: Eukaryota > Metazoa > Arthropoda > Insecta > Hemiptera > Aphididae > Stegophylla > Stegophylla sp. TES_Ste_2020. The sequence goes on along the minus strand of JAIPRM010005269.1, from coordinate 15,781 downwards.
ATATAAATATTAGTACAGTACAAATTCCTATAATAAGATAAACTTCACTTTTTTACAATATGTAATAGTTGTTAATTATGACTTGTATCAAAAAAAATTTTGATTCTAGTAGACAGACTAAAAAAATATTAAAATATGATTTTTTTATTTAGTTAACCGTATGTATTATTTAAGCATATAATTTATATATTATTTTATATTATTTATATATTATTTTTATATTATGTTATCTGAATTTACTTAACTACTGCCTAAGTTATTTTAGAAATAGTTATCACATACCCTTAATAACAATTTCTTGAGTCATTAAACAATTTAAGTTTTTATTTTAAACAAGTTATATAAAAATTATCGTTTCTTGTTGGGAAAATAAAATAAAAAGTTCAATATAACTAGCCTATTGTAATAATGATATTTATCTTAAAACATCATGCTATTAGAATTTACCAGTTATAGTTTTTAGTTCAGTTAGTTTCCATTTCATACTGTACCTACATCGGCTAAATTGTTTAGTGCACGTGATATAGTTGTATTTTAATCAATAAAAATACCTAAAATGAAACGCTTACAATTAGGTGATTAAAATATAAACACATTTGAATGATTTTTTTTTTTTTGCATATTTAGTTTTTTTTTTTTTAGTGCATAAATATCCTAACCCTCTAGTTATTACCATTTATCCATATCGGATAATGACTATAAATAAAACCAGCTTAGATTATTTAGACACTGTAAAAATTAAAGGTCAGCTATTGAACACTGAGGATGATAAATAAAAAAAATTGGGAGGGGCTGCAGCCCCCTCAAATCCCCCCCCCATCTGAATATACCACTGACGAGTAGAATTGGAAACAGAAATAAGTCATCTTGTTTCCATCTTGTCTATACTTTATTAAACTTTTTTTTTAATTCGTTTTTTCCGACTACCCATTAATATATATTAGATACTAATAATATCTTAAACACTAAAAATTAAGTTTAGTTATATCTTAAAAAATAATTTAACTACAATAATATTTTGAGTTTTGGAAATTGACTATGTGCGATTACCTAGTGCCAACAGTTTTGACCACAGGCAATTCACTTTTTTAAGCTTTAAAAATTGAAAGTTCTACCATTAGCATTTTATTAAAACATATTTTGCTTAGTGTAAAAACAAAATGGTTAATTATTAGTTATTGATTTAAATTGTAATAACCACAGTTCTTATGTTGTTCTTAAATAGTTAATATTTGTCAAATATTAACCTCTCCAGTAGTCAACAGTATAAATTGTTTTGTCATTTGCTGTGAGAATAATGCTGTGGTACAGGTTGTCGACATGTTTGAACTGTTTAATAGATAACTAATCAGGGTATTTTAAATGCAACAAATCCTTCCTATCCTAATTTTGTCTTAGTACTCATATTTGGCATCATATCTTTTCATAGAAGGTATGATAGTGAGTTTCTCTGTACAATTTATGATTTGTGTATGAATTTCTATGAATACCTATTAATTAGTCGTAATTATATAAAACCAGAGTGCCAAACATACTTTGCATCATGATTATTCTTTGCTTCTCGAGTGGGATTTTGTTGGTGTGTTAATGTTAAACAATAAATCATTTCTTCAATAAAACGATTCTAAATGGAGCTTCAGTTTATTCAAGACAATATAACTTAAAAAATTATAAAGTTTATTATTATTACCAGAAAATATATTTTACTCAGCTAATTTTTAATTGCACTATTAACTGAGAAAAAGAAAAAATATATTTAATAAGAAAAAAAGTACTTATTAGAGAAAAAGAAATTTTGCAATTTTTTTTTCTCTTATTAAATAAGTATAATATTTTATATTAAAAATTGTCTTTTACCAAAATATTTTCCATATTATAGTCTATCTATATTTAAACGTTTATAAAGTTAGGATTAATAAAAATAGTTTTAAAGTATTTTTTGTCAAATTTTGGACAAACTATTGATAATTTCCAAAAATGACCTCTCAATAGTACTATTTACTAATTAGTACTAATAAGTACCATTTACTAATTCTTTAAGTTGCTGGTTGAAACTTTTGGACAAGTTTCTATACAAAAATGTGTTAAAAAATAATAATAAACATTACTATTAAAACACAAGCTTCACTGCTCCTCTCAGAATCTAAAAATTTCAATTTATATAGCAGGTAAATTAAATAAAAAAATTAAAAACTTAATTTAAATTAAAAATAGTATTTATTATAAAATATATATTATTTTAAAACTTATTCCTTCTTCACTAACCTTTTCCCGGTTGTTCTCTGTCCCGAATTTAAATATGATTTTAAATTATTTGCTGAATGTTCATAAATTAATTTTAAGTTAACTTGCTAAATTACCTATTCACCTAACGTTTTAAATATTATATAATATTTACATTTATTTAATTCTTACCATTTTATACTTAATCATCAGAATCATAATTGTGTTTGTTTGGCATTTTTGTGCAATATTTTACTTAATGCTTTGGAAGTCAACAAACTATTCTGCCATTAATTTTTTTTTTTTTTGTGAAACATTGAATTTTATTGTTTATATTTTGCCTTTTTTTACCTAGTTTATTTAATTTCATGATTGAGTTCTAATTTATTATGAGCACTTAAATAATCATAGATGTGTATTAATTATTTATGCAATTTAAAATTAAAATTATCCTTAAAATACTGTATTGTTTAATATAATTATGGTAATATTATTGGTATAAAGTTTGTTTAAGTGTATTTTTCAAATTATTGTCTGCCTTATTATTTAGTATAATTTAATTTAACCACTTCATGTTGCATTTTTAATATTCTTCCATTGATAAAAATTTGTAAACAATGAAATTTAAATATACCATTGGCAATCAACCAAGGTCTGCCTTTTTAATTCAACAATACATACTCAATGTTGCATTTATCTATATTTTTTTATTATATTCTAAGTAACAGATTTTTTTACATAAGTACAGTTACCCTGTAGGTACTATCTATGTATTTATGAAAAGCAGATAAATTATGTGTCCATTTATGTTTACCTATATTTTATCTATATTGGTACAATTAATATATATTTATTATTAGATGTATAATATTTATGTAACCTTAAATGAAGTTGTATAGGTACATATTATTTTAAATAACTATGTATTTTAATGTAGTTTGTATTAAATAAATTGTAGTAAATTTAGGTTGAGATTATAATAAATATTAAGTAAAATTAGTTTATAAATTCAATGTAATAGTTTTATATTTTTATATATACATTAATGTCTCTTCTTATTTATTTTCAGGTCATGGTAAAACACATAAAGATGCAGCCAGTGTTAGAGCAACACACCCTATTCCTGCATCTTGTGGGTTATATTATTTTGAAGTAAAAATTGTTTCTAAAGGACGTGATGGTTACATGGGAGTTGGACTTTCAGCCCAAGGAGTCAGTATGAATCGTTTACCTGGTAATTTCATGGATCCAAACACAATTATCTGTTTGTTTATTTATAAAAAATGTATTTATACCTATACATATTAATAATAAAATTCAATTTCAGGTTGGGATAAACATTCATATGGTTATCACGGCGATGATGGTCATTCATTTTGCTCAAGTGGCACAGGTCAACCATATGGACCCACATTTACTACTGGCGATATTATTGGTTGTGGAGTAGACCTTGTGCATAACCACTGTTTTTATACCAAAAATGGAACACATTTAGGAACCGCATTTACTGACCTTCCTGTGAGTAATTCTCCTTTTGCAATTTTTTTATTTCGTTAGGATATTATAAAATATATTTAATGTATTTTTTTTTTCAGCCAAATTTATTTCCTACGGTTGGGTTGCAAACACCTGGGGAGGTAGTTGATGCCAATTTTGGACAATTGCCATTTGTGTTCAAAATTGAAGAAATGATGAAAGAACTTAGAAGTCAAACCCAAATGACCATTCAAAATTATCCATTTTCCTACCCGTATTCACAGTGCCAGACAAATTTCCATAAGTAAAATATAATTGTTTTCATTACCATTATCAGTGACTGATAATTATAATATATTTTTTAGAATGGTTTCTACTTATTTAGTACACCAAGGTTTCTGTGCTACTGCAGAAGCATTTATTTCTCAAACTGATCAATCGTTTGAAGAAGAAATTGCCTCCATAAAAAATCGCCAAAGTAATTATATACTTTTTGATAATGTAGTTTAAAATCAATTATTTACGATTGTATCACGTTTTCAGAAATATTAAAACTAGTTTCAACTGGCCGAATGGGAGAAGCTATTGAAATGACCAATAAGCTTTATCCTGGACTACTTGAATCCAATCGTAATCTTCTATTTAAGCTCAAATGTCGTCAGTTTGTTGAAATGGTAAATGGTACAGATTCTGAAGTAGCGGCACCTTGCTCTCATGAAAATGTTGAAATTCAAACAACGACTCGTCCCTCCCCAAAACGTACATTACAGTCAAATCGAAGTCCAACGTCTGTCCAAACCAATGGGTACGAATTAATAACTAATATGTTTAACTATATAATAAAATATACTAGTTTTAAATAAATAATTAATAAATATACATAATATTTTAGAAGTATAAAATGTCAAAAATTATCAATTGCAACTGAAGTGACTGAAATGAATTCGGTAAATTTGATATTAAATGGTTCTTCAGACGCAACTATGGTTAAAACAATAAAAAATGGTACTCCGAAAATAAATGACTACCAAATAGAAAAAATGGATTGCAACGAAGACAACCAAATGACTGAATATATTATGTCACCAGAAAGTGTAAATGGTCATCATAAAAGTCACATTTCAGATGGAGATTACAGTTCAAATGGTTATCACAATGGTTATACTTGTGATGAACTAAGTAATGGTACATCAAGAGTTAGTAATAATGAAAATGATGAATCGATGGGTAAGTTATTAGTAAATCTACTCTTATGGTATAGTTAATCATTTTCCTCTAATATTTTTATTTGAATTTAGAAATTGATCAACCAGAGTATAACCAAACTACCAAAAAAGTATGTGGAGGAAGTAAACCTGCGATTGAAAAAATGTTAGATTTTGGTCGAGAACTATTTCTCCTTAGTTTACAATTACGAAAAGAATTAGGAAGAAATGAAACCAACAAAAAAATGTTACAAGTATGTCACAATTCTGATTGACAATATTTGTATTGGTTTTGATAGCTACAATTCTACATGTTTCAATGTCACATAATTTTTTTATCCATTTTTATTACACCTTTTTAGATCATTTTAACTTTTTTCCGTACTTAATAATAATTTTTTTATTATTATTATTATTCTATTAATATTTTTGATTTTGGTACTTTTTCGGTCCACAAGATCCTAATCATTATTTTATATCGCTATATTTTAAAAGCTTCCAGTATCTTTTTTTTTTTGTAATAATATTATTAATTTATAAATTATTTAAAAAGAATCTGTTTAAAGAGGGATCCCATGCTTTAGAATCTCAATCTTTAGAAAAAATATATATATTTTTTTACTGATTTTTTTTTTCTGTTCAATATATGAACAACCAAATATCTTCAATTTTTCATTACATTTTAAAACTAATTTATAGAGAAAAAATAAAAAAGCCGGACATACTTCGCACGACGGGTGGTATTCTCTTGACGGGCGTATTAAATTTTAAAGAAACGATAAATCATTTCTTCAGTAAAACGATTCTGAACAAAGGAAGTTAATAAAAAAAAAA